>PVKA01003044.1:0-115308 GCA_004027165.1 Ctenomys sociabilis
AAAAAAAAAAAAAGAGAGAGAGAAAGAAATCCCGAGAGAGGAGAGTGAGCCTGCTCCCAGCACAGTGTGCCAGGCCTGTGCTGAGCTGCCCCGAGGCCCTGTGCGCTTTGCCTGCCTGCCCCTTCGAAGCAGAACTTTCACTCTGCAGGAGCCCCTGACGACCGCCATCCAGCCGGTCCATATCATGACCTTCTCCTGCCAGAGGGAGCCCAGGGGTGGGTGAAGGTCACCTTCTGACTCACCTGGACACATGGCTCCCTCAGCTTCTGTGACAAGCAGGGTGGCTGCAAACCATAGAGAAGGATCCCTCTCAGTTCCAGGACCGGGGCCTGAAGTTAGCAAGCAGGCTCCTGGTGGCAGAGGGAGAGTCAGTCCCTCCCCCGCCCCCATGTCCTGTGGACCTGTGTCCCTCCTCTTCCTGCTGTCCTTTGGCCCAACTGCCCCTTCCAAAGGACAGCGCCCCACACTGGGACATGACCCACAGGCACAGGGTCCTCGGCAGGTCCTCTTCGTCTGGGCGTGGGGTTTGCCATGGTTACCCCTAGGGACAGACCCACAGGCCAGCCTGGGTGCCCCACAATGTCTCTGTGGTGAGATGGATGACCTCTCCTTCCTCACACTTGGTCCTGGGGCTCCTGCCCCAGCCCCCAGCTCACCCCTGCCAAGTGGCTGCAGAACACCGGCTCCCTCTGCTCCCCTGACGGTCGTGGTGCTGGGGATGTGGCCCACGCCCCCATGGGCTCGGCCAAGGCTGGTGACACACACAAGCCAGGCGGGCAGGGCTCCGGGCTCCCTGCCCGGCACAGCGGTGCCACAGTGGTGATTCTTGTTGAGAATCGGGAGCACGAAGCTCTGCACTCTTCCTCAGAGACCCTGCGGGAGCCCAGCAAGGCTGCTGAGCCCTGAGCACGCTGTCCAGATCCCAACCCCAGGACACCCTACAGGTAGCTCTTTCCTGCAGGAACACTGACTACCCACGCTTACAGGCCCACAGAAACCCATGCAGAGCCTCAGCTGTGCTCCAGCTAGAAGGGAAGGTGCACCACGGCCAGGGATATGAAGCCACACGCCACAGTCACAGCAGAGGCTTGAGATACTGGCGGCTGAGCCTCCACAATGCAGTATTCTAAACTCCACAGTGTCTGGCTGACCCTAGAAGGGTGAGAGCACACTGCGTGAGTTCTTAGCTACTTCTCTCGTTGCTGACACAAAGCCTGAGGACCAAAGTCAAGGGAGGCAGGCTTATTTGGCTCATGTCTGTAGAGGCCTCAGTCCTGGGTCAGCTGGCTCCACAGGAGGCGTGGTGGGGTGGGGGCGGCAGCCACAGCAAGCTGACAGCACCGACAAGCACACCACGAGCCGCGAGCCACGGCAGCGGCTTCTCTCTGCCTCTCTGATACTCCGCTTGGGCATGCCAGGCCGGGCAGCTGGGGAAAGCTGGGCAGCGCACCCTTGATCCCAGCATCAGGCACCCCAGATCCAGGGCCTCTGGAAATCCCCACTTATGACCACGTGATGCCTTGGGGACAGCTGGACACAAGCCACAACAATGAGATTTTAGAAAGTCTGCTTTAAATTTTAGAAGAGAAATCAAGGTGAGTGATGGTCATTTTCACACACAGCTGAAAGGAATGGAGAGATTTTCATGCCACATTCACTCCCTGTGGACCCTAGGCTGAGCGGCTGGGCCAGCCTCTGCCTTCCAGACCTTGACCTTCAGGTCCTTGGCCACCTACACAGCGTCAGTGCCCCCGTGTCCTGGGGATCTGTGTCCCTCCTTCTTGCCCCTTCAGGACTAGAGCTGCCCCCCTCCCTGGGCCTCCAACTGCCGATGCCGTGGTTCAGGGCACACGCAGCCTCCTGGGTGACCCTGCGTTCTGGGGGCCGCCTGTTTACTCTGGTTCCTCCTGGGACTCCAGTGCCAACAGCACAGCCCCCGTGGGTGTTTGCGCAGCTGCAAAAGGCCAGCTCCTGCTCACAAAGAGCCAAGCCCACCACGCTGTGACTGTGTTTACCGACCCTATCACCCTTGCCTATCTCTCAGAGCCATGTGCACCATGACTCACACGTCTGCCTGGCAGCTGGGCACATGGACACAGTGCTGGGGGGCATCCACAGCATCCTGTGTGTCCCATCCCCCTGCAGTCCCCACAAAAGCTTTGCTGTTCTGTGAGCAGGGAAAGACTCGGTGGTTTGCCTCCCACGGGGCCTGACCCCACCCAAAGATGGCTTCAGAAAACACCGTCCTGAGGCAGGTCTTGAAGGAAACACTGGATGGGCAGGCAGGGCGTGGGGTGCCTGGGAAATGGGACAGGAGCGTGGCCAACGCGTCCACAGGCCGGAGAGAGAATCCCTCTGTGAAGGCAGGAGCCAGGGAGATGCTGGAACACCAGGGAGCTTTCTTCCCTGCTGACGTCACCACTGCCTCCACTCCCACGTGCAACTCTCGCAAACAAGCCACACAGCAATGAGTAAAAAATCCCTCTTTTCCAAAGCATAAGTAAAGCTGCACTCCCAGGGGAATCTCTGTCCTGACATGCTCTTCGGGGGCCCCTGGTGCCCGCACAGGAAGGCGTGGGATGGAGCTTACGGGGGCAGTGACACCCCCCAGCCTGCATGGTGGCTGGGGTCCCCAGCACCTGGTGGGTGCGAGCCGCCCTCACCACCATGTCATGGCAGGAGTGTGGCCGGGGCCACTGGCTGTGCTGCGAGTGTGTCCTGCTCCACGGGCCTGGGAACAGGGAGGCTGCCCTGCCTTGGCTGCAGGCGGCCCTGGTCCTGCTTGGCCCTGCCCGTGCTCCTCCTGCTGCCTCGCACCTCTGCCAGGCATCCGAGACCTCTGCTCGGCTTCACCAAGCCCCACCATGCTGCCCAGCCCAGGCATGGCAGAAACACAGAAGGACTGGGGAGCACAGTCCGAGGTCACTCCGAGAGTGACACGGGATGCAGCCGCGCCCTCAGCACCTCCAGACCTGTGATTTCAGCAGCCAGCTACACTCCAGGCCTGGAGTGGGTCGGCCCACCCTCAACATGGTTTGGAATTTCTAAACTTAGTATCAACCCCAAACATCAGGCCACAGAGCAGGGAAGGGAGGGCTGCTCTCGGAGAACCCTGCGGAGCAGTGGAGTCAGGCAGGTGCATGGGAATGGGTGATCCTGAGCTTGGAGCCGGACGTCGTGCACTGTTATGGCAACGCAGTGACAAGGGCCACGGGCGGCACAGGCCAGGGTGCCACTGCACTGCACCACCCTCCCGCTCCCAGCCGGCTCCCACTGCACAAAGGCGCCAGGCTTTCCAGAGAGGGCTTTGAGCTGATCCCTCAGAAGCAGCTTCTGGCACAGCACGGTCACAAGCAGGCAGGACAGGGGCTGCCCAGCAGCAGGGAACCTGAGGCCCAGGCCAGGCTGCGGCCTTCCTTCCTCCTTGTCAGTGGGATAAGCGCTTCCCTGGCAAGCGCAAGGGCCTGAGTTCAATCCCCAGTTCTGCCAATAAATAAATAAATAAAATAAAATTATTTTTAGCCAGAGAGATGGCTCAGTGGGATAAGTGCTTCCCTGGCAAGCATAAGGGCCTGAGTTCAATCCCCGGTTCTGAAAAAAAAAAAAACCCTCCTTGTCAGAGCTGAACTCCAAAGGAGCCCCTGCTCAGCTCACCGGTCTGCAGCTGCACCTTTATTTTAAGAGGGGTTTTGCTGACATCTGGCGGCACTGTGAGGAACAACATGCTTTGGAGAAACCGCACTGGATTAGAGCCTGCAGCAGGAGCACGGCTGGCAGGGCAGGGCAGGGCAGGAGCCGCACCTCACCTCAGCCTGGACACAGGAGCCAGGCTCCACCTCTCTGGGGGCTGATCAAGTGGGGGCGGCTGACTTCAGCCGCAAGCTTCAGGGACCCTGGCACCCAAGACACGGCCAGGCACCGTGGGCCGGCTCCAGACACATGCAGCAGCGATCAGGTAGCCCCACCACCTGCTGGTAACACCCCAGAGCCCTGGGTCTGGCACACAGCTCCCCCGGATGGAACCTGGCAGAGGGCCCGGGTCTCCACAGCAGGAGAGCGTCCCCTGCCAGCTGCCCGGGCCGGTAGGGCCACAGGGCACCCAAGCCCTGGAGTGCCCGGCAGCGTGGGCCGCAGCAGGGACAGCCACGAGCGGGAGGCCGGGTCCCTTCTCCTCTGCCCCACACTGGGTGGACGCGAGGTGACGTGCTCCTGCAGCCATGAGGAATGCCCTGGCCCAGTGCTCCCTGGGCCGTGTGGGGCGAGGGCGCCCACCTCAGCCACAGGCGCGAATCCATGTGGACCCAGCCCTGGGTCAGCGGAGCCCTGTCCTACTCAGGTGAAAGCACAGTGTGGGATTTCCCGTTCCCATAAGAGGATTGGCTCTTTCCTGGTGGATGGCAGACACACACCACCAGCAGTTCACTGACACACAGGACACATGACACACCGATGCCAGGCGCCTCCAGCTGTCTACAGTGATGCCACGGAGAGAAGCCTGCCCCAGCCCCACGTGCCCTTCCTGCTGTCACGGACCTGGGGCTTAGCTTGGGACACTGACTTCTGGCTTCTCAGTCTCAGGGAAGAGACCACAGCCTGAGGCTGGGAAGCTGCCTCAGCCCTTGCAGTTGTGCTGGAGCACTGTGGCTGGGTGTGGACCACTGCACCAGGGCTGCGTGGGAAGAGGCTGTGGGCTCCCAGCCACATCTGCCTGAGCCACTGCTGGCACAGCACTATGGACAGGCATCGGTGCTCCTGGGGCCCCGTCTCCCCCCATGGGCCCTTCTGGCACTGTGCCCACCCACCTGCTTCCATCCTCAGAAGAGACAGCCGGTCACCAAGAGCAGAGCACAGGAGCAGCCTCCGGTATGGGTGGCCCTGAGCGCTTCTCCACCAGGGTCTCAGGAAGTGCTGGGTCTGCAGCCCCACAGCTCTTCCACAAACCAGGTCCAGATCTCCCTGGCCTGGGTCCTGACACCAAGGCTGGCTGGCTCAGTCTGCATGCTCTCCTTCTCTGCAGCTCTGAGCCCTTACCCAGGGTCTGCAGGCCTCTCTGACTGGCCTGTGGCTGACATTCTCCATACCCTCGGCCCCAGAGTCCCTATTTCCATCTCCTGGCACTGGCCGGCCCCAGCTGGGCAATGACCTCTGATGGGCACAGCCGATCCGCGAATCCTCTGAGTCTCTCTCCCAGTACTCTGGCTTCTAAAAATGAAATAAATCTGGATATAGCTCACAGACAAGACCTCCCTCCATAGCAGGATCCTGCAGCCTGTCTCCTTGCCAGCTCCTCAGGAGGAGTCCGAGGTGCTGCCTGGAGGGGGACAGGTGCAGCCCCTCCATTGTTACCCCAACTTCAGCCCCGTGGTGCTGGTCCCAGCCTGAAGCCCAGCAGCTGTGGCTGGCGGAATGGAGCACCCACGTGACTCGGCCACAGTTACCGTGGTCCACGCCAAGGTTCATCCTGCTTCGGCCCACACAGATGCAGGAGGACCTGCTTAAGGCATGAACACTCCACACACAGACCAGGGCAGGACACTGGAGTTGACAGTGCCTAAGCAGATCTGTAGGTCACAGCCAGGGTCCAGGGACAGACACAGACAGAAATGCATGCAGGCATATACGCCAGAACCCGGCTGGATCTACACGCGCTCGGCCAGACCAAAATAGGTGGAGACTGGCTCCAAGTTTTTGAATCCTGCAGTGAAAACACTGGTGCGAATCCCTCCAAGTCCTCCCACGCCGCCAGCACGCTCCTTCCACATTCGCTGCCTCTTTCCAGAGCCTCCTTACCGAGGTGTATTATGGGCACAGCGCGCCCCTGCCACCTCTTGCAGCAACAGGGCAGCACGGCAAGACAGGACGCTGCGTCCCCACCCACCCCTTCACCAGACCCGGCACCTGGCTCTTCCTGAAGTGAAAACGCCTCCCACGAGAAGGAGACGTTTTCAATGCACGCAGGACACGGGCCACAAGGGCACGACTTAAGTCGCTCAGGAAAGACTTCTAGAAATGCTTTCGATAGTGACGTAAAAGTGTCTGAGCTGCCGGAGTGCATCTGGAGGGGAACTCAGGATAATTCTATCAGTGTGCAATTTTTAAAACTTAAGCACTTGCTGTGTTCTGCCGTCACACATTGCATGTAGGTCCACAGACGCGCGCACACACGCACGCACACACAGATGCACAGACACATTCTGGCTTCTCTGTACAAATACAGCTAGGAAGGGGTCTGGTGTGTGCAGATGGGAGCAGAACCACACTCAAGCAGACCCAGCCCGTCTGCTGCCTGTGACACACCCCCGCCACCCCCGCCACCCCCACCATCCCACCGGGCACTGCCCAGGGGTGGAGAGGGGCCAGCGCCCTCTACCTCTGCCTGGCTCAACCCAAGGCTGGTCCAGGGCCAACTGGACCCTTGCCAGCCCAGGGGACAAGTGTCTGCTACCTTTCTCACAGGGCAGTACACTTAAACCATGGGACCAGAAAGGACTGAGGGGCTTCACCCCCCACCAAGGTGCTGCAGACCTAGCAAACCCCGCAGGGTACAGGGTACTGGGCACAGGCTTCCCAGGGCTACGCAGGACCCCATGTCAGAACCTCAGCCCAGCAGGGACCCCAAGGTGGAGCCCCTGGAGGCTTGGGAGCTGCTGGACCCAGCCCTCTGCTCCTTCCCCAGGAGGCTGTGCACACCCACCCACATGGCTCCTAGGGTACCAGTGGGTCCAACTCACCCATCTAACCTTTGGTTCTGAAGTGTGGATTTCTGCTACAACAACCCTTCATTCAGCCTTTGTTTCTCATCTTTTCAGATGACACATTTCATCTTTTTCTCCATACAGACACTACACTCAAGTGCATCTCTTCCCCTTTTGAGACAGGGTCTCAATAAGTCCCTAAATTTCTGAGGCTAGACTTAAACTTGGAACATTCCTGCCTCAGCCTCATAGAGTAGGGGACTACAGTCCCTCAGCACCATTCCCAGCTCAAGCTCATCCGGAGGTGAAAAGGATTTACTGCTTGGCATGGGGTTCCCTGATAAAAGGAAGAGAAAGCATGCTTTGCATGGAGTGCATCGAGGAGTGTGAGTGTGAGTGCACCTCGGGGTTGTGTGTGTGGAGAGGTTGTGCTCACAAAGCTGTGCAATTAAACTTCTACATGGTGGGAGGGAGAACAAGAGCAGCTCGGAGGGAAACCAGAATCAGAGCCAGCTCCAGGGGTAGGAGCCGTGCTCCCCGCTGGACAGTGCCCAGAGCCCAGCCCATGAGGCAAGGAAGAGGCCTGGCCCTCTGTGCCCAGCATCCCCGGGGAGGACATGTGGTCCCTGTGCCTTCCACAGTGGGTAGGAAGGGGTCAGGCTCAAGGAAGAGCCCCACTCCTGAGCCCAGGGCCCCTGGGGCTGGGTGCACCTCCCACCCTGGACAGGACAGCAAGCTGGCACAAGGATGGCGGCCCCTACCCCATGGGAGCCCCCAGGGCCAAGGCCAGAGGCACCCCCCAGCCTCTCAGCATCTCAGTGGGAATTGGCCTCATTGTCAGACAGAGAAAAGATCACACCTACACCGCAGATGCCTCTTGGGAATAGATCCATCCCAGGGCAGAAACTCTCTGACCCTCTGGACCTGGCACGGCACAGGCAGCCTTGCTGTGACTCAGTGACTCAGCCCTGTACCACACACAGGACCAGGGCCAAGTGCCTGGCCAGAGTGTGGGCATCCCAGCCAGAATACAGGACAGTGCAGCCCCTCCCCTGATCTGGCCTGCAGCAACTAGGATCTAGGCTCTGGGACATTAGGGAGGCTGCAGCCCACTTCCACAGCAACTCAAAGGGGCTGGGGTGAGGCCCCCACAGCCACTGTTTCACTGCAACTTCCAGAGGCCTCCCTCAGGCCAACACAGCCCTTCTTGCCCAACCCAGGTCCCATGATGCTCACCATAGTGCATCCTGAGCAGGCCAACCTGGTCCATCCATGTCTCATACATCCCACCCCACCCCATCCGTGGAGTCTCGGCTGAAGCCACAGGCGCCTCCTCACCACACGGGAACTGGGTCTGGCCTGGCCCTGCCCTCCCCCTCTCCCTTTGAGCTTCTGGGTCCCAGCATTCACAGTCCCTGGGCTACCCAGATGCAGGTCGCAGTGTCCCTCCCATGTGGGACTTCTCCCCTCCACGGACAGACAGGGCCAGTGCCCTATACCCTCGTGGGCTCCTCTCTTCCTCCCATACCTGCTTCTCCCTGGGATCCCAGGCCCAGCACAGATGCCCTGACCCCTTTCCCAACCCATGTCCCTAGTCGGACGCCAGTCCAGGGGAGCCACTCGCCACCCATGGGGCTCCCAGAATGCACACCATGCTGAGGTCCTGCTGCTCCCTCAAGGGACACACACACACACACACAGCCGTCAGTCCCAAGGCCTCCACTCCTCCTGAGCTCTGCCACACTGCTCCCACCCTCTGCTCTGCCTAGGACACTCCAGACCTGCCTCTCCCCTCCCCAGGAAAGTCCTGCAGCCCATGTCACCTTCACTCTCCTGTGGCAGCCTTGACCTGATCCCGCTCCTGCTCCCACAGCAGACCCTGTGGGACATCCCAGAAGCCCCCCACCCCAGGGCAGGTGCCAGGCACTCCAGGACAGCACACACCTAGCCACGCCCATTCAGAGGGAGGTGTGACTGCTGCTGGTGCCCAAGCTGTGCTGGCCAGGCAGTGGGAGGGTCCCAGAGGCACTGCCCAGGGAACGGGTCAGGTCCAGACGGGAAGGTCCCGGCGAGGGTGGGCATGTGTGTGCAAGCATGCGTGACCACACATCTGTGTCAGTGCTCACACCTTCACTAGCACCTTCTAGAAGGATCCCCATAGAGGTCACAGGGTCAGCCGGCTCTGGGGATGGGTTCTGGCAAGAAGGGGTGGGGAGCACACTCCCTGAAGGAACAAAGAAATAAAATTGAGATTCCCCCGGCTGAGCCTGGACATCCATACATAAATCAGCACACAACTAAGCAAGTTTATAATTATGCCTAATTTAAGATGCACTTCAGGTTGGAAAATGAAGAAAAGCATGTTCCGGTGAAATATAAATAGAAACAGGAAGAAATCCAAGGAGAATCGGACAGAAATATGAGCCACAGGAATATTCCAGCATCTCCGAGAGGCGTAGGGTCACAGGTCAGGGACTCAGCCTGTGGGCAGCTGCCCCGAGGGAGGAACAGCCTCACAGTGGTGCTGGGGTCAGAGCTGGCTGCTCGTGGTCCAGGAGCGAGCAGGGCCAGCACCAACAAGAGACAGACCCTCCAGCAGCACAGCCTGTGACCACACCTGCGCACCAAGAGCACCACAGCTGGGCACAGCACACCGCCATGGACACAGACAGCATGTGGCCGTCTCCCAGGAATCTCCAGCCCAGGCCCGCTGACCTGAGGATCCACAGTCACAGGGTCATGAGGCATGCACCCCCATATGACACAGGACAGGAGCCCATGGCAGGCCACAAAAGAGGTCCACAAGTGATAGTCCATGGCACGGCACTCTCCCACACCAAAGTCAGCAAACCCCCATCTGCACGCCCAGCCTAGCCAGACACAGGGTTCCTCAGGGGCGAGGAAGGGCAGCTGTGTCACTTGCCCCACACGTGGAAAGCCAAGGAAGAGGGTTCATCTGGGCTCTGTGAGCAGCAGCTGCACTTGCGAGGGGGTCGCTGATCCCCTCCCTGCCCTGCAGCGGAGGCTCACGTCCCCGGGTAAGGGCAGCTTCTGTGCAGAGGCAGATTCCCCCACGACGGGGGCTTTTGAGAACTTGTAGTTAAGCCAGGCCTGATGGTGCACACCTGTCATGCCAGCGCTGCGGAGGCGGAGACAGGAGGATCAATGCGAGCTGGAGACCAGCCTGAGCTACACAGGGAGACCCTGTCTCAAGAAGCAAAATAAAATGTAGGCAAAAACTCTAGTTTCCTGTCTTAGCGCACCTAAGAACTGCACTGCGCCCAGCAGCACAACTCCAGGGCTGGCTCGGAGTGGGGTGGCCTCTGCCCAGCAGTGACCACACTCTGGGGGCGCTTCCGAGGGAGGAGGCTTGGAAAGAACCGGTTGCCCTGGAGACTAAGGCCTTCGGGCCACTGCCTAGGCTCTGCGCTACCAGAAGAGCGTGCGCAGTACCTGGTGCTCCCTCCCTCCACCCCTCCTCACGCTGTGCCAGGGTCGCGTCAGGGTCGGGAGCGGTGAGCCTGGCAAAGGCCTCCGCCCCGGTGCCCCCGCCTCGCGTGCAGGAGCTCCGCGCACTCCCGCTGCGTCCTCGAGGCCTGGGCTCAAGGCTATCCGTCCGCTCCAGCCTAAACGCGGGCGAGAAGAAAGCACCTCCAGATCGCGCCTGTAGCCTCGCAGAGCGACCCATACGTGGTCGCAGAAATCCGAGCCCAGCGCCCTTGGCACCCCGCGTCCTTCCGCTAGGTGGCGCCCGCCCACGCATCACCAGCCTGGGGGCCCGCTCCAAAGTGGCCTTGTCCTCGGTGCTGCGGGAACAATGCGGGGGACCCCGGGCTGCACCCTGCTCCCGCTCCGGGGGATACTCCCCAGTCGCGGCCCTCAGAGAGGGGCTGCACTGAGGGACTCACAGCAGGGCGCTCGGCGGGACGCTGGGGCCTCGGAGCAGCCTGGCTGGGGGGGGGGGGGCTCTCGCCCTGCGCCCCTCACCCACAGGGGCGGTACCCTGAAAGGACTGAGGTCGCTGATCCCCTCCCTGCCCTGAGGCGGAGGCTCACGCCGGACATGGTCCCCTGACCCTGCCACCCACTGCCACCTCTTCGGTGCCCTAGAAGCTGCCTACAGAGGACCCCCAGAGACCCCGCGCGATCAGTCTATCTACTGACAGCTGACAGCCTGGGCTCCGTCGCTGAGCCCGCGGAGGGCAGCGGGAAGTCTTCCAGGCTCTGACAAGCAGGTCGGGCAGAGACCACTCACTTCCCTGCAGCGCAGGGCTGATGCCCTGGAGGGCTCGCCCTTCTCGGTTCCTCTCCCGCGCGTGAGACCGCCCCCATGAGGACCCGAGGGGAATGCAGGTACGTGCTTCATTCCCTGCGCGTACCCTCATCTTCTTCGTCTGAACCTCTGAGCATTTTCCCCAGCAGGGCTCACAAGACTGGAAGATCTTGCTCATTTGTAATGAAGACAAATAAGCCGGCACCCAAGCTATGAACGGCTTTTGGAGCTGCCAGCTTCCAGCGACACGCAGCAGGAGGTGTGGTAGGAAGCAGTACGGATGCTTAAATGCTTATTAAATGTTAAACTAATTTTAATTATTAAATTAAGAGGCTAGAGAGATAGCTCAGAGGCATAAGCATCTACCTGACAAGTGGAAGGTCCTGAGTTCGAGCTCCAGCCCCACAAGGATCACAGCGAGTTCAAGAACAGCATGAGGGGTTACAAAAGTGTGGAGCTCCAGGACCAGCCCAAACTGCACAGTGACACTCTGTCTCAAAAAAAAAAAAAAAAACACACTAAAGTGCATTGCTATGACTCTCCCTCAGAACCTTCGCCTGGCTCTGTGTGCACCCCTCACATTGCCCATACCACATGCGGCCGTGGCTCTGGAGTGCTCTCTTCCGAGGGTCTTCAGTTGTGCTGTCCTGGTTGCCTCGGGGTCCTCAGTGGATTCAAACTGTTTGATTTTTGTGATCATTTTGACTTTGAGGAGGAGCTGGAAGTCACATGGCACCGGACCCGGGAATGAAGTGGATGAAGACACCGGGTAGTGTTTTTACCAGCCTGGGGCAGCAGTGCCCACTGTGTTTCTGTAAAGACACTGTTGTAGTTACTTTCCTCACCGCTGAGACAAAATGCCCAATGCCCAAAGCTGAAGGAAGAAAGGATTATTTTGGCTCCGTTTGTAGAAGTTCCAGTCACCTGGTTCCATGCAGGGTGACAAGGCAGAGGAGAAACAGCCAGGGCGGAGGCAGCAGGGCAACAAGCAGGTGGGGCTATGATGCTTGACCCCATCTACGCAGGATGCCCACCCCCAGCTGGCAGCATACATGGTCTGGGGCCACCTTGATGCCAGCAGCATCCCCACAGATTGGTCCCAGCAGCACACACCCTAGATCCAGCCACCTCCAAAAAGAACCACCTGTGACCTCTTGGGCTTGGGGGACCTTTAGACATGGCCAGGATGGGTCTTCAGGAAAGGAAACTCCAGCGCAGCTCCCGGAAGTGGCAAGAATGACGGGATAGGTGCGCTTGAGTGAGGGCATGCTGGCGGGGGCTCATGGCAATGTGTCTTCTACGTCATCAAAACCCTCACCACATGTTCTGATCATACCCTGTACTATTATTAAAACTTGAAAATCTTGGTTGTCCTTCAGTCTGTGCTCAGGACATCGAGTCTGGACTATAAGAGCCAAGTGACCTTCACTTCAGGCAAGCTTCAGGGTCACACTGTAGGATCACCCTTCCTGATCTTGAAGGCCCATAGAGTGCCCACTGTGTCCCACAAGTCCCCTCGCCCTCTGCACCCAGGTCCCCCACATGTTCACTGTCAGGTCTTCACTTGGGTACTGAGAGGGGCTATGGCCACAGTGAGCAAGTCCACTGCCACTGTCCCCACCCACAGAGGGGAGGGGTGAGTGCCAGGGGTGCCTGGTGCCTCCCCATGGCATTCTCTGTGGACCTTCTGTCCACCCATTCATCAACTGTCCATCCACCCCTCCTCGAGGGCCACACACCTCGCGGTACACATTTGCACCTGCAGGTGGGGTCAGAAACCTCACGCACCTGAGGCAGCAACCTTGCTGGGAGGGCTCGGGTGCTGAGGGCAGTGATCACCCTCTAATGCAGTCAGGGATCCCACCCATGCCGTGGTCCCAGTGCTGAGGAAACATTCCTACATGGAGTCAGGGTCTGCACATGAGAAGTAGAACGGGGGCCTCCCTGGGTCTTATAGCCAATTCTGACAAACTTTACTAAAGTGATTTTCCTGGGAAGCAGGTCAAGGGCAGGGATAGAGCAAGAAACCAGATAAAGAAAGACTCCCAAGGCCTAGGGCCTTGCACTTGGAGACCAGAGAGGCCAAGGGCCAACGGGCAGAGTAGAGAGAGGCCCACTGTGCAAGCAATGAGCCGCACCCCCAGGCACCAGGGAGGCAGAGGGGCCGAGCTTTGGGAGGCTGCAATTCAATGTATACAAGTGCACACTCACACCTGTGCACTAGCACATGTGCTTACACACACGCGTGGGCACCCCGAGTCACTGTCAGTAACTCTGGGCTCATTATAGAGCGAAGTCGATACCCACAGGCCCCTTACTAACTCTAAGCTTACCATGAAGAAGTTACTCACTTGCCATCTGGCCACCTACCCTAAAGAGAAGCCCTTGAACAGTAGCTCAAGGTCAAGTAAACAGACAGAAAAAAGCTGCACAGAGACCCCTGGAAGAAACAACATTAGACAAAGGAACCTGAACGCCAAGCCAGTTACGGTAAGTTTGGTGGGGAAAGAGGCCCGCGCTCCCCATAGAAGCAGTCCGAACCCAGGACCAGCATCCTCCAGCCATCTGCAACCCTCCTCCAGCTCCTCCCAGGGCAGCTGTGTGCCTTCTCCTTTCCCCCTCCTCCCTTTTCCTCTTCACAACTGAAGTATCTTCCTCACATTAAACCTCTTCCCTCTAGCTCTTGAGGGCCATTTACCACTCCGTGGGCCCTCGGACAGCAAAGCAGTCACAGTCCCTGGATGCTGCATCTTTGGCGTCCTGACTGGGAACCAACCAGATGTGACACCTTGGTCTCAGGAACCAGAGTCAAAGGCAGGAACCACAGCTCTGAGAGCCACACCTGTGCCCCACCTGGGTCCTGCACCACTCAGGAGTGACTGCAGGGGATGCTGGTCACCTGGCCCATGGCTGAACTCCAGCTGAGGGGACCCTGTCCCCAACCCAGCCAGCGAGGGCCTCCCCTCACCGCAGGGTGCTCAGCAAGGGCGGGGCACCTGGGGATCCAGCTGGGCCCAGGAGCTCACAAGCCTCCACAGACAGGGCCGACTCTAGTTTCCTTGCAGGCCCAAGGCAGCAGTCTCAAAACTGAAGGCGTAAAGCAAAGTGAATCTCGCTCTGCACCGAAGGCCAAGCATTTTCAAGCCTGCTCTTTATCTTACTTTCTTAATTCACTTGCCAAACTCGCTGGAAGGCTCCTGCGGAGACCCACAGGCATGTAGACTGATGCCCACCAGAGTCGCCCTGTGACAGAGACCTCCCGGCCTGAGCCAGCTGCATGGGAACCAGGAGTGACACCTGCTGAGACGCCTCTGACGGACTAGGACCTGCGCCGTCCTCACCGGCCCTCTTGTGCTGCTGATGCCGGAAGCCTGGGACAGGAGGATGCTGGTGAGTACTTAGCGTCATCCATGTGCTCTGGGCGGGCTCTGGACCTTGGGCCAGACTCTGCTCTAACTCACCCTGCAGGCCTCAGCCCCTCTGCCTGCCGTCTTGGCACAGGGTCCAACTTTACAGACAGAAATTGCATCTGCCCAATGGCAGTGAGGAGACGCTGCTCTCAGAGTGTCCAAATCCCAGGACTGGGCCCTGTGCTGAGGTGACAGCCAGCAGAGGCACCCCGCCTGTCCCCACCACTGCCTGACACTGTCCCCAGACTCTGTTTGCTCTGCCATGACACTCAGGGACTTACAAAGACAGCAGTGTCCAGCATGCCCACAGCCGCACTTCAGGCTGTGATCCAGGAGGATAGCTATGACCCTGGGGTCCTCAACAGGGTCACCGCACACGTGGAAAGGTCATGCACACCCTGGGGTGCTGACCTTGCGGAGGTCCTCAACGGCCAGGGTGTGACGGTGCATGGAGGGGGCTGGGCCCTGCAGGATTTCCCACCTGGCAAGGGCTCTGCTGGTCCAAGCATCAGGACACAGGAACTGAACCCTACTGAGCTCAGCGAGGACAGTGAGCCGAGTGGGGCCTTGGGGCTCACAGCTGTCCTAGCTCCTGCCCAAGCCCACCTGGGCCAGGGCACAGTATCCCCCAACCCAGTCAAGCTCTCTTAACCATTGGCCTGGCGTCAAGAGGTGGAGCCCCAAGAACCTCAGAGTTTGTGCTAGGAACCTCCAGGAGCCAGGCGAGGACCAAAGGCTGTCCCTGGGATGCCCGCGCATAGGGTGCCACAAGTACCTATCATCCTAGAGTCCTTTGGGTCCAGCCGTCCCAGCTCCCTGGTCGCCGACAGTCCATGGAACTCGGCTGAGTGCAGGCAGGCAGCAGAGGTGCCTCTCACGCATACTGCTGCTCTGAAAGCCAGTGTGTCCTTGCCCCTTCTGAGGATCCCCCCAGCTGGCCCTATGGTTTGTGAGCCAGGTGCCTTGCAAGGATGCCTCAGCCAGGAGGACTCTGTGACGGTCACACTGGAGTCTGGACATAAGTCTCCTTCTCCCCCGTTGGCCCAGAGCCCCTGCTGCTCCTGGCCTTCAGTTCTGCTGTCCTGGGTGCCTCAGTGTTCTGAATTGGCTCAAACTGTTCAATTTTTGTGATCATTTCCACTTTGGGGAGGAGGTAGAAGTCAGACAGTATCAAATCCAGTGAATACAGTGGGTGACAACATTCACCAAAAAAGGATTCCCAGAGCTGCTTCTAGAAGTGGCACTTGTGTGCTGACTGTCTATCCTGCTCCATTGCAGAAGTTGGTTACTGATTCTGAAAGATTTTGGTAGGATTCTTTGGATCATCTATGTAGAGGAGCTTGAGTTCTTCCTCTCCTGTGACCCCTTTTCTTTCTTTCTCTTGCCTGATTGCTCTGACTCACGTTTGGATGACTCTGCTGAGTGGGAACAATATTAGTGACATCCTTGTCTCATTCCTAGGCTTACAGGGAAGGCTTTCCCTCTTCCCCAGTTGATACGATATTGGCCGCCGGTCTGTCATTAGGGTTTTCCTCAGGTTCAGAGAAGATTCTTCCTCGCTGAGCCCTCATTCAATGGCCCAGCAGCTTTAAAAATGTTTGTCCTGCGCCCAAGGCACACTGTGTAGACCTCGGGCCCAACACCCGGACTCCTGACCCTCCTTCTCTTTCTGTACAGTTAGCTCTACACGTCCTGCTGATAGAGCCCCAGCACCTGTTTTTGCGCAGCACACCTGGTTTATACAGCCCTGGATTTCTGCTGGTGCACAGCACGGCACTGTAGGCTCACGGGCCGGCCACAGCACTGCGTGTGAGGTCATGCAAACAGAAGCACACCCGCAGGCCGGGCCTCTCAGGACCGCTCGGTTCTGCACATCACAGAGCTCCACACTTAGTGACCAGATCTTTAGCTACTGAGACACAGGAGTGCAACTGGGCTGTTAGGCAGGAAGTCTGTAGCTACTCTTGTCATGGCTTTTATCACAAAGTGGTGCTGGATTTTGTCAAAAGTGTTTTTTGCATCTATATCGTTCCACATTTAGGGGAAATCACATCAGGAATCAAGAAGTGATAGCTCAGCGGACTAGAGCACTGCTTAGGCAGAGCGCAGCAGCAGGGGCTTGATTCCTGTCCTGCTACGCGGCCCAGTCCTGGGGCACGCTGAGAGGCAGTGGAGACTGGGCGCGGTAGCGCACGCCTGTGACCCCAGCACTCGGGAGGCTGCGCGCAGGAGAATCACGAGGAGTCCGATCTGTGTAGTGAGACCCTGTAGACCCTGTCCTAAGTACAGGGGAAAAACTGTAAGAACCAACAAGCGGGAGCCTAGCAAATTGAAAGCAGAAGAAATAATCAGCAGAGTGCAGACAACCTACAGAGTGGGACTAGGTTTTGCCAGCTCTTTCTCAGACTTAGGGCTAATATCTAGAATATATAAGGAACTCAAAAAAAATTAGACTCCCCAAATAAAAGATCCAATCAAAAGCTAAGTAAGTGGAATGTATAGAAACTTCTCAGAAGAGAAAGTGCAAGGGGGGGGGGGTGAAGTGTCCACCATTATGGCCAGTAGAGAACTCAGGCCCTTGTGCTTGCCAGGCAAGTGCTTACTCTATTGAGCCATCCCTCTGGCCCATGGCCAGTAGAGAAAGGCAAATTAAAATAACTCTGCTTGCCTCTTCACCCGGAAAAACGGCCAGCACCATGGAATCAGAGAAGGTCCGGTGCTGGCGAGGCTGTGGAAGAGGCAGCCCTGCCTGGCCGGGGCAGCTAAGCCAGTGCGGCCACTGCGCAGTCAGGTGAGTTTTTCTCAAGAGACTAAAAGAAGAGATTCCATTCAGCGCAGCGGGTCCCTCTGGGCACCTTCCCGGCAGAGTTAAGGACCTCCTGGCAGGGACCCGAGTGTGGCCGGCACAGCTCCCACGAGCTGAATCTCAGAAGTGGGCAGCGGGCCATCCACAGAAAAGCAATTAGAGACAATTTGGAGGGCTGGAGAGGTGGCTCAGTGGAATAAGCTCTTCCCTGGTAAGCGCAAGGGCCCGAGTTCAATTCCTGGTTCCGCAAAAGAAAAAGTCAACATAACAGATCATTATTGGGCTACAAAGAAGGCTAAATTTGAGGTATTTATATGAAAATAGATGCACTTGGAAGATACAACGCTGCAAGAAATCAATTAGACACGCGAGCTCGAAGCTGCGCGCCACCCCTCACCTAGCGAGGCCAAGCGCGAAGAGCAGAACAAGGCAGGGAGGGTACAGGGAAGCAAGGTCAGAGCTGCAGGCGGCAGGGGTCCGACGACGTGGAGAAGAGGAGCGGCGGGGCGGGGGCCATGCAAGGGTCTGACACGTGTCGGTGTGGGGACCGAAGCCCGCAGTGAATGTCCTAAGCATGAACTAAAATAGTAACAAGAATGAAAATTCAGAACGGGGTGAGGAGGCACGGAGAGGTGGGCGCATTACGTGAGCGCGCCGCGGTGCCGAGACCACTGCGCGTGCGTACTGGACAGGGGTTTTGTTTGTTTTTTAAAGGAAAAAGAAAGTTGGAAGAGGGATAGACCGGGCAAGCTCAAGGTGAGGGGGATTTGTGGGGGACCTATGGTAGTGGATCTTTTTCTACAGTGTTTCTTGAATTTTAATATTGCCACATACCATGGTCACCCGGCAGGTGCCTGGCTTTGGGCCCTGGCTCGCATAGGGCAGCTGCAGGGAGCCCCAGGACTCTGCCCGCCTGGGGTCTTCCCAACCCCTGCTTTGCTCTGAGGCCTCCAACGTGGGATGCGGCCATCGCGGAGTGAGGGCAGGATGGACAGCAGCATCCCTGGCACTGCCCAAGCACAGGCCAGAGCCCCATGCAGCCTCCTTGGCGTCCTGCCCGACCATCACCCCATGTCCACCCTGGTGGGCGTCACCAGCCCTCTCCTCCTTTCGGTGACCACAGTCTGCGTAAACCATCCCTGTCCACTACAAGGACATGTCCTTCTCCCCAGCTGCATGGATGCGGTTCACAGAACAGGCTGAAGAGGTTCCAGCCCAGCCTTGCTCTGGCACCAGGGACACATGAGGGCTCCCCTGGGAACAGGTTCTGAGTTCATGGCTGTCACCAGCTGACTACCATCGTGAGCCCGGAGCATCCTTTATGCTGGGACAGAGGCCAGGCAGCAGTAAGACCCCAGCACCACTTGAGCCTTAAATCTCAGATGTTCAGGACAGGTCACTTCTGGCACTGCTCCTGCAATATGGGGTATCCTATGCCACCATGTGGACAGCGCCTAGTCTTGTGACAAGCATAAGTGTCCAAGGGCAGAGTGTCTCTCACTCTGATGGTGAGAAGTGGTGAGGGGTGAGAGTCTACAGCAGAGGGCACCCAACAGCTTCAGGAGCACCTGCTGCCCTTCAGGGTGCCAGGGCAGACAGAAGCCAGAAGTGGAAGGGTTTCCCATGAGGCCAAGGCGAGCAGGAGACACCGGGAGGCCAACCAGGAGAAACCTGAGGAGTGAGGACCGCTGGAGGGGAGCTGGGCAGAGGTGCCAAGCCGGGGCAGGTGTGCTCCACAGGGCCCTGCTGGTGCCAGCATTGCAGCCTTCAAGGCCGCTCAGCAGGGCTGGGTGAGTTGGACCTCAGGCACAAAGCTGTTTGCCACCCTCATGCGTGCACCCAGCTAAACTATGATCAGAAATACAAACTGCTTTAGCCAGGGCACCTCTCTTTTTAGAAAAGTAAAAACAGATCGTACCCTGGAAAACGAAGGAGGAAGCCAAGAAACAGGCCTGCTGGGCGCGCTCCCTGGCTGGTCTCCCTCCTGCTTCCCCCGTGGAGAGTGTGCTTCCGCCGTAGGGCTCCGCTGTGGCAGGGCATAGGACCCTAATCAAAGGACTGAACAAGTCAGCCGCACCGACAGATGCCAGTAATCCCACTGCTGAGGGAGACGAGGCAGGAGGCTTGCCGTGAGCTTGTAGCACCAGGCCGGTCTGGCAGGGTAGGAGACCCTCTGCTTCACTGGTTCTGTCCTCCACCCCACCAGAATGCAAAAGGTGAAGTGAGGCCAACCCAAGACTGAAGAACTCTGCAGTACAGAGTGAGGAACTCAGAAAGGGCGAGGGCAGGCAGCAGCGGCTTCATCTAGCATCGCACCTTGGGAACCACACAGCCCACGAGTGGCCTGACAGGGAGAAACCCGCCGTGAGGTCTGCGCCTGCACACTGATGGGGCGAGCTGATCCCAAAGCTATCTCCTGGTCAGGGGTCAGCCTTCGATCCGGGACGAGTTGGAGTTCACAAGGTGCAGGGTGCAGAGCAAACACATGTGAAGTCCCCCCAGGAGCACAGCACATCACACTAAGCAAGTAGTCATCACCGTCCCTCCACCAACCAGGCCATGGCCTGAACTGCCTGCTCCCCCCGCCCCCCAGCCGGGGTGCTCCGGAGTGAGAGCCTGTTTCAGAAAGAGAAACAAGGCAGCCTCCCCTTACCAAGGGCCCCTAGCTCGGGGGACAGGTGACCACGCTCTGCCCTACATGCATGTCCAGGAAGCACGCCCAAGGCCAAGACTGAGCACGAGGCTTTCTTAGCAAGGCCATCGCTTCCCCAAGAGCTGCATTTGCAGGGAGGAAGATCCCAGACTTCCAGCCCATGCTCTTTGGGCTTCGGACCACGCCCTTTGCCACTGTAACCACACAGCCACCGCGGCCCCCACCACAGCCAGGGCCCCCACACACAAGTACTGTGGCACCTGCCACCCGCTCCGGGTCAGCTCAAGGAATGTGGCACATGTGTCAAGTACCCAATGACATCAGGAGTCTGAGAGCAACACTCAGAAGAGAACAGATGGCTGACGGAATCCCCGCAGAGCCTCCCGGGAGGAACAACAGCAGAGGCGCTACAGAAGCGACGTCAGCCACCAGCAGCCAGCTCTGCTCTCGAGCTGTGCACTCCAGGCTCAGGACAGAGGCTGCGGCACAGCCCCCGCTGGAACACGGCCTGATGTGGGCTCCGGGAGGGACCTGGCATGTATTCACATGCGTGGCCGGGTCCGGGCAGCCGGGGCTTCCTTTCTCGGGCTGAGACACCGTGCCCGGCGCCCACATGCTGAGGAGGGTGGTTTACTTGGCGCACGGTCCATAGAGGCTTTGGCCCCGTGTCAGCTGACTCCACAGCAGGGTGGTGTGGCAGAGGGGAAGTAGTCCGTGGCCAGCAGAAGGCAGCAGCGAGCAATGAGACACCCCTCTCCTGTCCCAGTGCCCTATCCTGTCCCGTGAGTGCCCACACTGCATCACACCCTCGGCCCCGGCCGCACACCAGCTGCACTGGGCACAGCACATGAAGCCCCCAGAGACCCTCGAGCCGTGAAGCTTGCGGGACACGAGCCCTGGTCCACAGGGGACACATGCGGACCTGTGTCACTCATCTCCAGTTAATGAAGAGGAGGAAGTGAAGAGGAAAGGCTGGTTCCCTCCACATGTGCCTCCCACCCACAGCTTCCTCACACCCCAAAGAAGGGGCGCTTGCCCGCGTGCCTCCTAGCCTGCAGCAGTGGAGACGGGAGAGCCCCTGGTCACAGGCTGGTGGGCAGCAGACTTGGGCTGCTCACATGGCCTGAATGGAGACAGACTTTGTCTGGGCTACACCCAGGTTGATCCCTGAGGACAGCAAGCTCCAAACGCTGCCCTAGTTGGCGTCAACCTGTGCACAGTGTGGTGGCGTTTACAGACAGGAACTGGGAGCATGTGGAGGAAAGGGGAGGCTATGTTCAGGGGGCCAGACATTTGGGGGGAAGGTACTGATGACTGAGGGATGACATGAACGAGATCAGTACCAGCCCTTAAAAACACCCCAAATGGTAACTCTTAGGTTGGTGTTCATCTGCCAGAGCTGAAATCCGTAACAACTACAAAGAGCAGCAGCAATCTGTCCTGTGACCTCCAAACAAAAATTCCCCATGGGACCTCTAGAGTCAGTGACAGGCTGTGGGGAGCTCCTGGGAAGCAGAGGACACAAAGGCAGACATGGGGATAGGGAAGCTAGTGGCACACCCAGCAGGACCGTGCCAGCACCCTGGCCACAGTGGCTGGAGGACAGAGCACACCCCCCGCACACACAGGATGGTCCAGTAGGCCGGCAACATCCCCCCCATGCTGTGGCACCTGGGGCCAAAGCCCAGGGGCCCTGCACGGGGCTCTCCCACACCCACACTCTGTCACAGTCAGAGCACAGCCATGAGGGAAGGAGGTACGCACATGTGCAGGAGAAACCACCGGCTACTCCCACAGATAGCGTGCCGTGGCCTGTCAGGTGCAGGCCCCTGAGGCCCAGCGTTGCTCTGAGGGGACCTCTAGCAGAGCCTCTCTCTGGCCCTCTGACACCGGGGCACACCTTGAGGACGCCCTGAGAAGGATGCAGCCCAGCCAAGTCGTCGGTCTGTCCCTCTCCTGGATGAAGACAAGACAGAGTATTCTCTCTGCCTCAAGGAGACATTCTGGGCCTGGAAAGCTGCCTGGAAGGCTACCAGTGGAACTTGGACCTGGGCCTCAAAAGCCCATTGCTGATTTGGCCATCTGGCGAGCCATGAGATGCAGCTGCCTGCCAGCCCAGACCCCCTGGAGCCACAGAAGAGCCCTGCCATTGGACAGGGTGTCTTCTGCGCCCCCTGGCCACACCGCTCGACTTGGGACACAGGCTGGGCAGGCTCCTGGCAGCCAGGTGGCAGGGCCTGACCTGCGGGACGGTCTTCTCTTGTCCACCCTGGCACAGCCCCAGAGCACCCACACCACTGCAGCTGCTGGGATGGACAGGTCTGTGCCCTGTGCAGGCAGAGCCAGGTAGGACACAGACCAGCCATAAATGCAGTCCTTGGCAGAGGTGCAGACAGGAGCATCCCAGGGGACATCAGCTAGGTAGGAGCCTGCAGAGCTCGAGGAAGGGGCAGAGAGGACACATCACTGGAAGGCAAGGGGACTGCCTGCCTGGAGACTAGGAGAACCTCCTCAACCCAAAGCCGCCCACGCAAGGGCCTGGCAGGAGCTCTGCTGAGTGCTGGGAGCACCAGGCCACAGATACAGGGGGCAGCCTGGGGACAGTCTGGGGGGGCGGGGACAGCACACAAATCCCAAGCACAGCCCAGTGATTGACCTGGTGAGAGATGGGAGGAAGAGGAGACAGGAAGAGCAGAGGCGGGGCCTGGGGTAGGGGAGGCCTGAGTGGCCGCTGCAGTAGTCCTAGGCAGAGGAGGTGGCTGGCTCCTCCAACACTCTGGAGCCGAAGTGACCAGGTCTCCCGGCAGGAACGTGGGCCTTGTGGGGTTCAAGCCAAGCATCTGAGGAAGACGCTTCCCTCCACCCAGCAGAGAGCTGTAGGCTGGACCTGTCGTGGAGCGAACGAGGGTTCTGACTCTGCTTAGGGCAAGAGGACCCCAGATACCCACAAAATCCAGGTGGGTGGGACCAGGTACAAGGACTATACAGCGGGGCTGGTACAGAGAGGCCTGGGACTTCCAGGAAGGGTCCTGGGGCCACCAGGCAGGCTACATGACATTGAGGCCTGTGGCTCCATGGGGGCATAGTCGGTGCCTTTGTCATGGCACAGACTGCAGGGCTGGCACCCCCAGCCCCTCCCCCCGAGCTTCTGGACACCTCCCACCTCAGCACTCTCTTGCACAGGCCTCCATCCGCAGCCCTGCACTGGCTAGCGACCGGCTCAGGCTGTGGGATGGGGTCGTGATGCCCGCCTGCCCCTCTTGCCCGCTCTTCCTCCACAGGCAATCCTCTTAGAGCCGCCCACCCCATCCCCAAGTGCCATGGTCTGTCTCCCTACCCTCGGATCCAAAAAGAAAGGGGACTGTGCATGGTGGCCCCCAGGCGAAGGGTGCCAGCCACCTGCACACACTGCTGCTTCTGCCCTGCCCTTGGACCCCAGGGACACTCGGCCAGGACACAGAAGGAGGCAGAGAAGCCTGGGGCCAACCTGCCCGAGTGGCGGCCAGCAGCACAAGCCTGCTGCAGGAGCCCTGTGCTGCGGCTCCAGGCCTCATGGCTCATGTGCAGCCAAGGCAGTGGAGTTGCAGGGCCCCTGGGCACAGAGAAGGGCAGGGGCCCAGCAACACGGCCCCAAGGGGGCTTCAGGGTGCACAGTGAGCACCCAAACCTCTGCTCAGAGAGCCATGCCCAGAACAACTCTACCCAGCAGGCAGAACAACTGGGGCAAGAAAGAGGACTGTGCACCCAGCTGAGGGCTGACCCCACATACACGTGGGGTCCCTCCCTGCCCCCAGCCCCCACATCAGGGAAGCACTGGGAGCTTCCCTGGGAGCTTGTCACTCGCAAAAGTCATCATCTCCCCAGGACTTGGGTTATTGTCGCCTCTTCAGCCAAGATCCCCGCATCTCCCAGCACTCCTTTCCCGAGCATCCACGCCGGGCCGCCCCTCATGGCCGCCCTTCAGCATGGTGTGCGCCCTCTACCTTTTCCTGTTCTGAGACCCTGGGGTGGAGCTGTGGGCCTTCACACTGAGCTACATCTTCAGAGCCCTTTTTGGTTTTCTGTGAAAATTATGCCCTAAGTAACTAAGTCATTCAGGTTTGGCTTGAGTTTGTATCCTCCTGCTTTGGCCTCCCTTAAGGGCTGGGGTGACAGGGGCGCCCTAGAAGCCATTTTAAAATAGCGAATTCACCAAATGGACCCGGGAACAGGCACCAAGCATCATGAAGAGCATGTTGCTTTTGGAGGAGAGCTCTCACTCCTTAGCCAGGAGCACAGGGGACGGGTCCCGTGTCCACATGTGCAGGAGTCCACTGCACTGTGTGTCCCCAGAGTGCTGCGGGACTGACTCTGGTGCAGGAAGTGGGTTTAGTGAGCAGGCAAGCTTGCAAACGCAGCACCTGAGGTGCTGAGGGAAGCGCTCGGTTCCCCGCATTCTTGCCAGTGGGGACACCGAAGGCCGAGCCGGCCTCCACCCCATGAACCTCGCATCTGCTCAGCTGCGCGCACAGCTCATATGCCCACCTTGTAGGCAGACGACTCCCTGATCAGTGAGAAATTTATCTCTTAGCTTGTATGCAGCATTAAATGTATGTACTCTGTTTTCTCCAGAGAAGGTCATTCGCTTTCAGATCTTTAGGAAAAAATAAGAACCACTCCTAAAATACAGGGCCTTTATGAGTAAGTCCACACCCTGGTCTACCAGAGCTCAAGCCACCAGTATCCAAGCAGCCTTTCACATTCCAAATCCCTGCTCTGGATCCTCCAAGCCAACTAGGAACCAGACAGAGCACATGGTCTTATTGACATGTTTATACTGAGAAAACCGAGGCCCATCCTCTGAAGCTGTGCTCCCAGACACACAGAGCTGTGCTCCCCCACCTGTGATGCCATACGATGGACCCCAAGCCTTCCTGGAAAGCTGTGCAAAGGCCCCAAGGGTTGCCTCTTGGCCCCTGCTTCTCCCTGGCACCCAGGCCTAACGTGAGATCCACTTGGCAGGCAGCCTCAACCTCTCAGCTCCGACTCCAGAGCCCGAAGGAAAGGAGTCTAGAAGGGCCCACATCATTGCTGCAGGAGGGGGCCTTCCAGCTTGGCTGCAATAGGCCCCCAAGACAGTTCAGGTTCAAGGAGCAGAAAGTGCTCTAGCGCTTCATTCAGCACGTGTCCCTCCCCTTCTCTTCTTCTCTTGGGTGCCTCCCCACTTGCAGAAGATCTGGCTCCTGGTCCTGGGGATTGAACTCAGGACCTTGTGCTTACCAGGCAAGTGCTTGTTCCACTGAGCCATCTCCCCAGCCCCCTATTTTCTTAATGAAGTTGAAGGAGAAGAAGTTTCAAACTCCTTCCTGGGAGTTAACATGACTCTGGTTATAGTGAGACAAGCACCCACCTGAAAGAGAGCCACAGGCCACACTCTCATGAACACAGACACAGACGCCCCACCCCCACCAGATCCTGGCAAACCACGCAGCAGAGCATCAAAAAGGCTGCACATCATGACAAGGCAGGCTTTCCTGCTGCACCGCTAGGGTCTATTTCTCCCCTCCAGGCCCCTCTGCCATGCTGCCCAGCCTTGCAGCCATCTGACCATGGATGGAACCTCTAAGACGGGCAAAGTAAGTCCTTCATTCTTTAGCTTGTGAGTGTTGGGTTTTGGGACCCAGCATGAGATTCTAACAAGACAGTCTTCCTCCTCAACGCCTCGCTGCTGTCTCTGCCTCCAGCTGCCATGCTGAGAGCAGCCCTCTCCTTCCCAGGCCTTGCCCCATGCCCTTGCTGTGCCTAAGCCTGCTGCATGTGGAATGAAATTTGGAAACCATGAGCCAAAGCAATCCCCTCTTTGAAGTTCTGGGTGTCTGGCATTTTGTCCTGGCAATGAGGGCAGTGACTAAGACAGCCACAGAGACCCCTCTAGGTGGAGCTGGGTCCAGAGCCCGGCTCACCTGTGCGCCGTCTGCTGACCAGGGGTGGCAGTGGCTTTAGGCAGCTCCGGTGCACACTCTGGCTCCCCAAGATAAATGTGACTGCCTCGTGCTGCAGGCACACACTAACCTGAAACGTGAAAAGAGGAAACAGAGCAGCCTGCTGCCCTCTGTCCTCTGGGGTGCAGGGGGTGGGCTCCCTTGGGGGGCAGGTCTGAGGCCTGAGAGCCCCTTCCTCCGCCCTGTACCTGCTGCCCTTGAAAGCACAGCACTTTGGTGGTGGCCTTGGCCTCCTGTCCCCCGGACGGTGGGGACATGGGGTGTTCCCCTGCACCCAGAGCAAACTGGCCAGAACCACTGACCAGGCCACAAAGGAGGCTCTGCTCCCATCATCCTCTTGGAAGACAGCGCCCAGCTGCACCAGGAAGGAGAGGACACGGCGCTACTCCATTCAGTGCTCGGCTGCAGGCCGGCCATGGCCCTTCTTCTTCCTCTCACTTCTGCTGTCACAAGCTGAGAGGAAAGATTCTCCAGAGAGAAAGTCACTGGGACAGAGGCCAGAAAGGATGAGGGGTGAGGGCCTCCTTCTGCCTCTCTGCCTGCTCATTCCCAGCACATGGTGCCTCTCAGCTGGTTTCTCCTTATGCATCAGATCTGGGACGTGATTCACCTGAATTTCATCACCGGGGGACCCAGGATTCCTCGGGGACATTTCCCTTGTCCTATGCTGAGTACTTCTGCTGCCCGAGAGCTGGTGAGAGTGAGGGGGGTGTGGTGAGGGGCTGGCAGACAGGAGCCAGACACAGCCTAGGACCAGCACGGGGGCTGGGGTCTCCCTGCCACGGAGTCAGGCATCCTGGTGATGCAACCTTCACTGAGCTGTGCACAGCCTGAGCGTTTCCAGAGAACACCGGTCCCCTGCTGTGTGTGTCCAACAGGCTTGGGACAGGCAGAAGAGACCCCAAGTGCTCAGAGGACACAGGTGGTGGCTGTGGCCGTGGGGGAGGGTGCAGGTAATGGCTGCATCTGTGCCTGGGAGGGCCCCAGACTGACCCCGAGCTCCTTTCCAGTGCACGCAGCAGAGCTGGGACACAAGGTGCACAGTGCTGCATGCTCAGGCTGGCACGGGGCAGGGAGCTCTCAGGAGCCCGCTCTACTGCTGATCATCCGGGTCTTGCCCTGGCACCAGGAGGGGCTCAGATTCAGAGACAGAGGTCGCCCCTCTCAAAAGGGCCACAGGCACCTGCTGAAGGCCATGTGTGTGTCCAAACCCTCCGCAAGAGTAGAGTGACCGGCTCAGCCGTACACCCCTCAGGGGCTGCATGCCCCCCTCCCTCAGTGCCCTGCCTCTCCACAGTGGCCAGCTCCATGATCGGCCGGGTGTCCCTGAGCATTAGTATATGGCTAAAGCCACCCAATGTCCAGAGGTGAAAACTAGCCGCCAAGCTATGTCAAGGACGCCACCAGGCCAGCGGCTGCTCTTCCAAGTACTTGTGTTTTTGTTTTTGTTTTTTCTTGGTGGAACAGGGGACTCAACTCAGGCCCTTGTACTTGCCGGGGAAGCACTTATTCTACTGAGCCATCTCCCCGGCCCCCATTCCAAGCACTTGAGACAAGTGATGTAACACAGCAGAACGGGGACCTGATCTCGCAGAGCCTCCGCAGACTGGCGCATTCAAACACTGGCTTCGCCTCGGCTTTGCTTTGGGTTTGTTTGTTTGTTTTTCGTGTGTAAAAGCAGAGATTCTGGGCCAAAGTTTCCTACAGATATAAGTAAAATATATATAGGGAAGAGGAGACAGCCCAAGAAAGGGCTGCCTAGAATCTGGAGTCCGTTGCCTTCAGGCAGTCCTTCTCAGTGTGGGGTGAAATGCAGGCTGTGCACACACTGCCCTGCCCGCCGGAGGGCACCACTGCCCTGGGTGGCTGTTATTAGTTTTCTACGTCTTTAAATTTTAAGTTACTAAAATGAGCTTATATTGTGCTAGAAAGAAAAAGTAATTTGAAGTTAAGTGACCACAGGTTAGATTTTGTGCGGGCAATAAAAGGTACAGCAATTTCAGTTTCTGGACATGATAAGGCAGTATTTCACTTTTTAAAAAAAAATCCCAACCCCACCCTAAGAAAATGTGCTATTTTCTTTTATTTCTGTCCCTCTAGCTCCAACTTGCATTGCTTTCTTATGCCTCTTAGTTACTTTTCTCACACTACTGAGACAAAATACCCAATATCTAAATTTAGGGGAGGTAAGGGTTACTAAGCTCACAGCAGAGGCAGCGTGGCACCGAGGAAGGGCGGCCTGGCCAGGGGAAGGTGATCGTGGCTGCAGGAGACAGCAACGCAATAGAGGGGGGCAGGAAAGACTCTTCCCAGCCCTTATGTCATATGCAGGCCGCACCCCCAGGGCGAGCGCCCTCCCCAGAACTGCACCCCCTCACCCCAGCATGACACACCTGAGATTCAGCCGCCTCTGAAGAGGCTCTGGGACACACGTGCCCGGAGAACACGGACACACAAGCACAGCAGCCACACTGCCAAGCCCTTGAACACAGCTGATCGCGTAACAAGCACCTTGCACTGTGGAAGTAAATTAATGATGGGCTTCAGGAAGGCTGATGGGACCTTAGTCCCATCACCTTCACACCTTCACAGAGCAAGGACCACATTGCTTAGACACAGCACCGGACACCACCAGTTAGAGGAGGGAGATTTGATGCAGCTCCTGATTTCAGAAGACTTGGCCTACAGTGAGAAGCTCCAAGGCAGGAACAGCACGGCAGAGGGCATGGAGGCACAAAGCTGCTTTGCTCATGGCGGCCAAGAAATGGAGCAAAGCAGCACCTCAGGGAGGCACACAGGCTAGACACAGAGCACCCGGCATGCCCCACTGTGGGCTCCCCCAGCCCTGGGAGGACGCAAACCAGTCAAGCTGGCCTCCACCCTGAAGCCCTGACCCCCTTGAGCTCCTTCCGGAGCCCACAGCTCCTGGAGACCTTGGCAGCTTCCAGGGTTCTCCTTGGGTCTGATTTCCAAAGCCTCCCAGAGCCTCTCTGCACATGCCCCTGCACCCGCACAGCCTCGAGGGACAGAGGCTGCACCATGCAGCCTTCCCCCTCTTGCTACGGCAATATCAGAGTGTTAGAAAGTCTGAAGCCCACTCCATTTGCACTCATTACATTTCATCTTCCCAAGTGTCCACTGACAGGGTCACGGGAAGGTCCCACCAGCAGCACGTGTCCTGCCATCCACACCCCTGCCTCCCATCCTCTCACCAACCGCACCTCTGCTAAGGCGAGTGTTTGGCCAGGCACTCAGGAAGCCGCTGGGGGTTGAGTTTCAGGGCTTGAGAGCCAGTGCCAGGGCCCCATCACTGCCACCCTCACCCCACCCAGCTCTGGACATGGCTGTGCTCCTGCAACACCGCCTGTACCTTCAAATTCACCGCTAATGACAGAGCACAGGCCACCAGCTCAGAGAAGATGCCGTGCACTGTGAGGCTGGCAAACGCTGCCCACGCAGGCACCTGACCCACGTGCTGGGTCACAATTCCAGCACAGGCCGGCAAGGGAAGCCCCGCGTGGCTTCCATCCTGCTGAGGGACCCTCTCAGCTCTTTGGCTCATGGTGGGGCTATGTCACTAAGCCACAGAAGATCCCGCTGAGCCCGCCCACCGCAAGTGAGCCTGAGGCCCAGCCCCACAGCAGTCATAGCACCCAGGCACCCACCCCAGCTGGTCTTACAGCCGTAGTGGACATGCCCACTGGTGTACAGAACATGGTGTGAGAGTGGAGACCAGCTTTCTCATCACCATGAAGTCCAATGGTCTGCGCAGGGGCATCCAAAGCTGGGCACTACTGTGCTAGAAGAGGAGCTGGCAGATGGGTCTGCAGAGTGGCTGGGGAAAGGACTCGCCGCCCCGCCCATCCTTTCTGGCCCCCTGTGAGGGTGAGCCCTGCGCCTGGCCAGCTCCCAGCCTTGCCCACCCTCAACTCAGGGCCCCTCACTCTGTCCTTAGGACTGAGTCTCAAAGCACTGTGTGTCATTTTGGAAGAAACCAAACACCTGAGAGTTCTCCAGTTATTTGCAAAATTAAACCATTTGAAAGGCTGAGCACAGCAGAGCTGGCTCCATGTGAGCAGGCAGACTTAGCACACCTTCACAGAGCAAGGACCACAGAACCCAGGGGAACTGCAGTCCACAGCCACCTCCTGGAGAGCTGCACAGTCCAGGAGACCACAGGTTCCCTGCCATAGACCTCAGTACAGGGGCCCTACCTGAACCCTATATCACTCAGTGCTTCCACTGTGCCCTCCCTGATGTCCCTGGCCCCCATGGGAAAGGTGGTGGGGGACAGTGGCACTTGACAGGACTCCACAACCAGCAGGTCCAGGGCCTCAAACTCTTCTACCTGCAGGAACTGAACTCATCTTCCAAGGGCACCAGAGACCACAGGCTATGGGGGTGCAGACATGGCAAGGGGCCCAGGCAGGATAGGGCAGCGGGTCCAACCCACAGCCCCTGTGTGAAGTCCTCAAAGATAAACAGGCTCCCTGGGCACTGGGTCACTGTGAGGGCACACTGGAAAGGACAGAGCCTACAGGTGTCCCTGGTTTACAGCTGCAACACCAGATGCAAGACACATGGGCCTCCTCGGCAAGATCACTCTGGCCTGCACCCTAGAGAAGAAGTGGTGGCTCTGTTGGGAGCACAAGACCACAACAGTGAGGATGGGGAACTGAGGTTCCAGGGAAATTCGCTTCCCATCTCAGCAGCTGGACACGCAGCCCAGAGAAGTGGGTAGGAAACACAGAGGGCTTCAAATAACCAACATCATCTGAAGACAGGCAAGTCCTATGTTTATATGCAAAAGCAAGAAGCCATCTGAAAGGCCCCAGAGGGCCCAGGGCCAAGACAGCCCAGCCACCACCTGCAGGCAGAGCACCCTAAGTTTTGCTGAGTGCTTGAGGCTACAAATTTCATTTTAATTATGAGATTTCAAGAGCTTCACAGAGTGAGAACAAAAATGTTTGTAGCATAGCTCAACTTTATTTATACAAAATTCACTGCAGAGACAACCCACGTCACACAAGTGACCTCATCCAGGGTTCTGCTGGGTGCGGGTCACAAATGGGAGGAAAGTCCGCTCGCAGTGAGATCTTCCTGTCACTCCGCACCTGACAGAGCATGGCAGCTGTGCGCACAGTGTCTGTGTTGGATTAGGCATCAGCAGCGGCCTGGGAGTGAGGCAGCGAGCGCAGGAGGGTGGAGCCGGCCTCTCGCAGATCCACACCATAGAAGGGAAGGGTTTGGACCTGTGGGGTGTCGTGATTTTTGGGGTGTCTAGGAACCCACCCACTAGGGTACCCAAGGTCCAGGACTGCACTTTTGTTCGAATTAATGGTGGCTGCAGTATAAGCTAATATTGAGGAGAAATGAAAATTAATTCCAAGTTCTGCTTCCAGAGCAATTACAATCATAAATCATTAACCAACTACAAAGGAAATAAAACCATGACACAGGAAATAAATGTATTCGCCATACTGAAAATATACATTGGATATTTCCACAGTGATTAAAAATCCTTCTCTAGAACTTTTCCCCAAGGGATCATGAATTTCAGTGAAAGAAATTGTATTTGAAAGCACTATTTTAACTTTCCAGAAAGAACAGAAGCAAGGCTTTGAGAATTTAGCCTCCACTTCCAAAGAATGCAGAAATCTTTTCCCCACTTTCAAGACCAATCTTGGGTGCATGGCATTCGTAATAACAGATACAGGGCAGAATTAAAACCCGGGTAAAATGCAGTGCTGCATGTATCACAATTTGTCCCCCAGAAATTACCAGAGGCTCTGGCCAGGTTCAGAAGGCACCTGTGCGACCCGGCGCGGTGGAGGAACCCACAGGTCTGCGTTGGTGAGCGAGAAGCAATGGTCTGCAAGTAAGCCCCTGATTTCCAATAGCACGAGGAAAAAGGAGCTCTTCAAGATAGTGGCAGGCTTCGTTGCGATATTTGAACTTTGGAGATGCGATTTGCATGCAGCCTCGGAAAACACCTCAGGCCTCAAGCTCCAAGAAGGAGCGGTCACGTGGGGCCGAGGGAGCCAGCAGGGCTCCAAGAACAGCCCCTCCGCCTTGACAGGGAGCCCTCCGCCTCCCCGTCCTGGCTGCGCCGCCCCATCGCCGTCCTGAGCCCTGGACCCGGCACCTCCTTCCGACGCGGTGCAGCGCTGGCCGGGAGGGGATCGAGTCCTGCCGCTGCCGGCAGCGGCCCTGCACAGCCGGGGGCCGGGCGTGGGTGGCACCGCGAACACAGGCCCCGCGATCTCGGGGTTCGCCACGCTCACCTCGGCAGACTTGTCCTGTGCCCCTAACACTCCAGCTGTCTTGTTAGGGACACGAAGCGGCAAGACGCCACTGGCGCAAGCATCACCACCGCCCGGGAGGGCCTCCACGGGCCCTCTGCCACACCTCGTCCTGGTTCCACGCCCCGTAGTGAAAACAAATTGCGGGAGGAAGTGGGGTCGGCCACGTGCCCAAAGAGGCCCTGCGGGCACCAAAGCCCTTAGGCCAAGCCAGGCGCCCGAGCAGCCAGGCCTACTGGGCAAACAGCACTCCGGGGTCTCTGCCAGGCCCAGCAGCTCCAAGGAAGCTGCCACCCCGTCCCCACAGCAGCCGGCCCCTGTTCACAAGGCTCAGCCCAGAGGGGTGTGGGCATGAGCCATGGGGGGCACAGTCACTATTTGTCCAGCTGGGTCATCCTGGCAGGGGCCAGGGCCTGGACAGAGCTCTTAGAGGCTGTAGGGCCACACCACTGCCCTTTCTGTCTGCTTGTCTGTCTCCTGCCACCAGGGTACCTGGAGTTACACAGAGACAGAGATTTCCAGGAAAGAAATGTAGCCCTCTGTCCTACCTGAGCCAGGATCCAGTTCCCTCACAGCCAGCCTGAGCGCTAAACCAGGCCCATCTGGGCATCCACTGGGCTGGGTTGCCTGTCACTCTTCTTCAGGTTCCACTTATCGATGGGATATGCTCAGTGATCTGCATGTGCCTAGCCTATGGGGCTCCCAGGTTCTTCCCAATAGGGTAAAGGATAAAAAGACATCCCCGCCTAATGGGGACTCTGCTCTGGTCTTCCCTTCCAGGTGACAGCCCTGGGGTGAACCCCCCACATCCCCACCTCAGGGAGGGTCTCACTGTGGCCACACATGGACATGGGGTTCCCTCCAGTCACCAGCTGGGCCCTAGACCTCATGCTTAAAGCAGGGTGTCCTCTGAGGGAGGTGGGGGCCACACCGGGGACCCAGGATGGGCACAGTGAGCACGCTCCCTTCAGCAGCTGCAGAGACGCTTCCAGGTCCAGGCCCTGCAGACCCAAGCTCTGATCCCAGCCACCAGCACTGCCGCCCAGCACACCCCTCAGCAGGCTCGGGGCCACCGAAGTCCATCTCCGGAGCAGGACAGATTGCCCAGACTGCCAAAGAGTTAAAGGAAACTGAAGCTTTCAGGTCAAAACTGTGCTCCTGACCAACAATTTTATACTAAATAAAATCCATTGATATCCTTTTTCCCACAGCAAGTCTATGAACTTTCCTTTGCAGTTTCCATTCGTGAAGCTGAAGTAATCCTTTCACAATCGCAGTCTTTCATTCCACACCCTGAGCGTCATGCTGCAGCCACTGGCAGGAGAAAGAACTTGCAGAGGTTTTGACAAAGTGCATAATGAAAGCCCTAAGAAACCGGTTTTCCCCTTGACAAACTTGAGAAAGGTTGAAAAATCAGAATTTATTAAGGAGCTCATGATATTGAAAAGCACAGAGTAATCACAGCAGCGGAGTAAAATATATACAATAAGAATCCTCTTTCTGAAAGACCCTAATGAAAGCCACATTGGTTTAGTTGAAAACACACCAAGGTGTGTTAAGTAAGGCATGAAAACCAACGCATGCCAGCTAATTGGATAATGGCGCACAGCACAGCACCCGCCAGGCTCCCTGTGCCTCTGAAAGTTCCTTTTGTCAAGCCTGTGATTTCATTGTTAAAAGGCCAAAACAACACAAAAGCACGTGATAGCCAGCCTCCGAGTGGCCTTGGCCACAGCCCCCTAGACCTCATAAAGGCTCCTCATCTCTCCCCGCCTTCTGGTTTTGTCCATTTCTACCCAGCGGACTCACCCTCACGGAGCCAGCTCCTCCGCAAACTGTCAAACTTTCCCTGCTCCAACTGCCCTGTGCAGTGCATAGCAGCCTCTCTATTCACAGCTCTAGAGCCCCTCAGGCTAAGCCCGAGAAATCTGCAGAAGCAGGCACAGCACAAAGTAGCTGCCTGGCTACCTCCTGGGCAGCCGGACATTCACACCAAGTTCTTCTCTCCTTTCCACCATTGTCCACTGAACTAAACCAGAGCCAGGCAAGCAGAGCACAGCAGCAATCAGAGCTGACTGCCAGAGCCCAGCGGGCTCAGAACCAAAGAAGCCCCTTACTTTCCCACGCTCCCGCCTCTGCAGCCTGCAGCCTTAACCACACCGACATCGCTGACTTCCATGGTTACAGCAGCAACCAGCTGAGGAGAATCCCCTGAGCGATTGCCCCAGCCCAGGGCTTCCAGCATCCTGGGGCAGCTCCACCACACTCCTCTGCAACCCACAACACAACTTTCAACCAACTAGAGGTGGAAATGAAAGTCGCTCTCACTGACAGGTAGCAGGCAGGCGCGTCTTCTGGGACAACAGCAGCCACCAGCGCCCTGTAAGCAACTCCCAGACCAACTTGCACAGGCACAGATGCCTGAGGAAGCCCCCTGTGTCCAGCACCAGCAGGCCCCTCAAGTCTCCTGGGACCCAGCCCTGCTATAGGGGACACACAGCCCCAGGGCCCACAGGCTCCATCACAGCCCCCTCAAGGGTCTCACTGTGCCAACCCACTAGGAGCCACAGATGCCCCGGCCAAGTCCCCAAGGCTCGAAGCAGACACAGTTCTCCCCACGCCTGCCTGGCATGCCACAGACTAGGCGGAAAATTCCCAGCCCTGTGGAGGACACTGTCGCAGACGTGCAGGGGCCCCACCAGCCTACCTGCCCAGCTCTGTGTCCAGCGCTGCCCTGCCTCGGTCACAGACCTCTGCACGTTCCCTGCTGCACACCAGCTGCTCCTGTGAATGTGTGTGCCCTGGGGCGCAGGCTGCGCTCTGCCTGTGGGCCAAGCACAGCTGGGGGCCAGGCACAATAAACCGGGTGTGCGGCCGCCTTGGATCAGCGAGGAGGAGCAGCGCACAAACGAAGCCGGCGCCCTTCAGAGGGATGCCGAGGGTACGGTCCCGAGTGCCACAGCGCTGCTCCAGGCTCACGCTCCAGCCAGCCTCTTCTGCTGTCTTTACTGTACCACAATGCACTAGGTCTGGCTTTTACCCTATTGAAAGAACATGAATATATTATTATCCACACAAAAGAGCAGGTTATTGTTTATGAATTACCAGCCTTCCCAGCAACAAAGGCTATTTTCATAAGAAAACTCAATTTCATTTTAGCTCCAATTTGATTACCAGCTGAAGAAAAGAGGCTCCGCTCCTAGCCTCGGAGGATTTTTATTCATACCATTGAATGGGCTTTATTGCTTCCTTTTCAAAACTGACGTAGAAAGCTTTTAGAGTAAAACATTGACAAAAAATTATTGCGCTGCTATTTTGTGCAATAACAGAGCTGAAGAGGGGCAATGATTTCACAGTCATCCTTCACTGTACTTCAGCACGCAGGGCTGGAATTAATGACAGAGCACAGGGAGCAGGCGAGTCCCGGGCTCACAATGGGCGTCAAATCTGAATGATCGCCACACACTGAAAAGCCCCCCAAAAGCCCGCAGCTGATTGATTCGCGCCTTTCACAAGAAAGACAGGCTTGAAGAGTTTATTGCACCACAATTTGCTCGGAATTATCATAAAAATGAACATGGAGGAGCAATGTCACCCTGGCACACTCCAAAACATACACGCGAGGACAAAGTTCACGCAGGAATCGTCGCCTCGCATGCACACGAGGGCAGGCAGGGGTGGCCGTCACGGGGCCGGGCGTGCTGCCACCCATGCGGCCGGGCTGGCCGAGGGCTCCATCCCTGCGGCCAATGGGTCTCCCAGCAGCCACAGTCAAAGGCAGGGCTGGTGGCAGAGAACAAGGCTGAGCCGGGCGAGCCCGCGGGCCCCCTGAGCTGCCCGCCAGTGGTAGGCAGCCTGGCGTATCGCTTGTCTTTCCCTGAAGAAGCAGGAAATTCACGGTGCTCTGTGGCCCCATGAGCATCGTGGGGGTGAAGGTCGAGAGGAAGCAGGGAGCTATTATTATTAAACAGCTCTCGCCACCGGCTGCACACTGCTCTTCATTAACATCAGAGCAGTAATGGCTGAGCTCACAGGGTTGCCAAAGAAACCTCGCTTGATATTATGCAAATACAGTCTGCGGCGTAACGACTCACAGCCGGCCTGGCCAGCACAGGCCAGTCACACACAAGACTTAGGCAGGATCAGACCGTCCCACTTGGGGCTGGGGACAGTGGGGACCTATGCAGGAGCTGGCAGGCCACTCAGCACTGGCTTGCATATACCCACACACAGCCTAGATTTATGCAGGGAGAGGCCCTGGTTCAGTGTGTCCCACTGTCCTGTTTAAAAACAATCGAACTCACTGGAGCACAGATAAAGGCTGCCCCTGAGCCTGGCCCTGGTCCTGAAGGAGCTGACACCCGTCTGGGGGCTATGCTGTCCCTCCCAAGTCTCCCAGCCCGGCGGGGCAGGGATAGGGCCAGGAGCAGGCATTGCCTCGCAGGGTTGGGCTTGTTCGGAGGGGCTGTGTCCTCTCTTCCTGCACACTTGCATCAGGTGAGGCCCTGAGCCCACCCTGACAGCCACCCTGCAGGGCCCCTCCTGTAGCCAGAGCTCCCAGGGCCTCAGGTGGCCACCACGGCCAGGTGTAATGCACAAGCAGGTGTGCTTCTGGGCATAAATCATGTCTCCACAGCACCTGCTATCGCTGGTTAGTAGCACATAGGTGACTCCCAGCTGTCACACACATCTCCAGTGCTGTCCCTCACCAGGGCACAAAGCTGCCACTCCTTCTGATCCTAGTGCTGGCTCTCAACAGCACCCCAGCTGGTACTTGCTAGCAGCAAACTTCCACGGAGCACCGTGTGTTGGGGCGAGCCTGTGCTCAGCTCCAGACAGCAGTGTGGCCTCCGGGCTGGCACGGGTTCCCCACCTTGGCCTGCTCTGCCACCAACTCAGCACGTGTCATGTGGATGCGCAGTGGCACATCCGCTCTGCCCCAGCCACGTAAATCAGGTCATCACCAGCAGAAAACACCAAGACAGGTGGCACCAGGACACAAGCAGGAGACCATCACCACAGATGGGGCCAAAGCAGGAAGGCCCTGGTGGGAAACCCACAGCCTCCCCTGCTCCTCCAGAGCCCTGAGCACCCTACGGCTGCATCTGATCCCAAGAATTAATTTGGGGTAGAAATAAATACTGGCAAGCAGGAGTCACAGAGCTCAGGAGGACTGGGCATCAACTTTGGCTGGGTTTTTTTTTTTTTTCTGTTTGTTTGTTTGTTCACTTTTTTTCACTCTCTGCTGTGGTGTCTAGAAGCCCTGGGACTCTGGAGGGAGTATGCTGGCATGTGGTCAGTCACCCATGTGGGTGGGGCCCAGCAGGCATCAGCCTGGTAAGAGGAAGCAGACGTGGGCCAGAGAGGGGCTTCTCTGGCACCAAATGGCCAACTCCACGGTCTCGGCCGTCAGCCCCCAACCCGAGAGGAAATCGGTGTCCATGTGGTGCTTGTCTCTGCAGCCCAGCAGAAGGCTGCACACCCTCTGGCACCCCAGAGGGCAGGACTAGAGTGTCCCCAAGTACCAGAAGGGCTCGACAGGAAGCAGGCACCCTGGACCAGAGCTGGGATCCCCAGGACAGGTGAGCCCAGGCCGCACGGAGGGAGGAGAGGGCCAGGCCCATCCTGGGTCAGGAACAGGCACCCACAAAGCAGGGCCCCTGCTCTCCAGGGCCAAGGACTCCTGGGTCCTCTGTCACCAGGGGAACAGGTGGGGGAAGAAGTGGCTCTGGGCTCTGTGGACACCACTGGAACCTCATTGTGTGGCCCTGGGAATGGCTTTCTAGGTCACACGCAGGGCCCTGAAAGGCAATGATATCCAAGCTTTGAATCCTAACTTTGAGAAGAAAAGAGCACACAAAACAGGTGAAACACTCCCAGTCAGCCTCCAAACACTGCAGGGGAAATGGAAAATTTCTCTAAGTTTTTGCATTTTTCAGAAAGCCACAAAAGCTCTGAGATGGTTGGATTTTCATTCTGAAGGCCTGCAGCCACCAAGGGACAGCAGAGCCTTCAAGACCAGGACCCCCCACTGGCCTTTGGAGGTGCAAGGCCCGCCACATCACAGCACAGGATAAATGCAGAGCAGAGCACCCGGGCGGGCGCAGGTCAGCTCCAGCACCACTGTCTGGAGAGCCTGGGGGATGGGAGAACCAGGCTGGAGGATAGCATGGAAGGAGCTTGTCCACTAAGAGCCACAAAGCTGCAGACCCCTCTCACTTCTCCAACAAAGGTACATCATGAAAACACGGCACATCCTGCAATGATGTAGGCGTTACGTACTGAAAATACGGATCAGCAAATAAAAAGAATACATACTTTTTCAAAGATCTTCCTGGGGCCACACTGAGCAGCTTCTCCCGTCTCCTCGTCACACACCTGTCACCCCCACAACCTGAAAGCCCTGGCCCAGCTACCTGCAGTGCGGTGCAGCCTGGGAGCCCCACAGGTAGGACCTGCCTGACCTGTGCACGGGCGCCCTCAGAAGCCAGCGCTGTGCAGAGGGGCCCAGCTCTCGGATGCCTGCTGCCCCACCCTGTGCCCAGCCTCAAGGAGACCTGGGTCCCTGAAACCCCAGCTCTGTGCCATGATGACCAAGGGGTGAGAACACAGCTGTCACCTGGGTCACCTGAGCGGTGGCAACATGTGCAACTGCTATCGCTGATGAGTCTGTTTCCTCGAGCTCTGGCCACCCAAGCAGGCCGTCTGCGAGTCACAGGGACAGCCAAGCTCCCTGGACAGCTCAAGGACAAGACAGCTACCGTTGCATCTGGCACGGGTCACCACATAGGAGGAACTTGGGCGCCGTGGAGTGTGCTTTTGAGTGTGCACTCACTGCCCCCCGGCTCTCATCCCTGCCTGAGTCCCCAGTAGCAGACCCGCTGCAGGGGATGTGCCAGGGCTCACCCTTGTTGGGAGGCTGAAGCTGAAACTGAGCCTCTGGGGGAGGGCAGGATGCACCCCATTGCCTAAAGCAGCCAAGCTACCTCAGTCTTGAGAAAACATCCTGCCTGGACCTTATGCACTACAGTCGCTAGGCAACCTGTGTCCTACAACTTTGTGAAGGCATAAATAACAGCTGCTCGGATCCCCCACCAGGCACTCAGGCCACCACCTGACCCAGCGCTCTCTTCTTCTCCAGCTTCTCCACATTCCACTGCCAGTTCTGCTCTGGTAGAACAGATCACCCCAAGACCAGTGGATCCCAATCTCAGCTTCAGTGGCTCCCAGCAACCCTCTCTGCCCACTGCCTCTCTCATTGGCTTGCACCCACGGACTCCCACCCTAGACAATCCTCCAGTCCCCCAACAGCAAGAAAGAGAGCCAGGCTTCCACATAGGAAGCCTGCCTTGTTGAAGAATTCTCAGTCTAAAGTTTTTTCTTCTATTGATTAATCCTTTGTCATTGGTTGGTTTTCTGAGATAGAGTCTCACTCTGTACCTCAGGCTAGCCTTGAACTCATTATGTAGAACGGGCTGGCCTCAAACTCGCAGCACTCCTCCTGCCCTAGCCTCAGGAGTGCCAGCGTGCCAGGGTGACGGTCTGTGTGCCTCATGCCACACCCTTCTGAATTCTAAAATGGATCCTCAGACTGTAGTCAGGAAGTGCAGCTACACGGATGACAGCAGAGGCTCTGGGGTGCTGGGCCTCGCTCAGGACTGGCGTGGCCTGCTGATGGCCAGCTGTCCTCCCAGCATGGATCCTCAGCTGACCCCTTGGGCCCAGAGCAGGTGACGCCCGCCCAGTGCCCTCACCTGGTACAGACCCCAGATCGAGGGGCTTATCCTGAAGACAAGCCCACTTAAGACGCCAACCCCTAGTGCCTCATTCCAGACTGAGCACCTCTCAGGGCAAGCCCAGGGCTCCCAGGACCCCTTCAGGTTAGAACCTGGGGGCGCCAGCTGTGGCAACTGAGTGACCACAGCCACACAGGGCAGACGGGGGAGCGGGTGCACCCTCCGGGCTACCACGCACCCTGTGCCCAAAGCTCTAGGACCAGGACAGTCAGGGTCCCTCACCACACACCCAGCAGCCCTGCCCCACAGGAGGTCCAGGAACACAGGCTGTGCTGTCCCACAGGGTGGCCCACGGGTCCCACCTGCCCGGTTGTCCAGCCTGGGGAACGTGAAAGGGGACCCTGAGACAAAAGAGCCAAGGTGGGAGCCCAGCCGCCCCACCGAGCACCCCAATCAGATCCAGCCTCATCCTCCAGCCCTGCTCGGGCCCAGCAGGGAGAAGCCATCAGGTCCCAGACAAGGAGTCAGTGCCTCGTGGTGCTGTCGACCATGGTCAGGATGTAGGGCACAGCCGCACTGCCCTACCAGTGCCTTGCCCGACCACGAAGCCCTCACGCGCGGCCGTGCCAGGGCCATCACACTGTCTGCTTGGTGCAGAGCAGCAACAAGCGTGGACCCCCACGACAGCCACCCAAGGCCCGCTTCCCGGCTCCACCTGGCCCGTTTGACCACGGCTGAGGAAGTGTGAGAGACAGCCTCCACTTCCTGCCCACCTCGGTCACAGCCCTGTGACCAAAGTCACCACTGAGGACAGTGGTGATGAAAGCTGAGCCCAGGACCCACGCAATGGGCTGCATTACCAGCCCCTGTCCCCGCCCTTTTAAATGTATAATAAGGCCTCATGAAGTCACTGAGCTGGACCATATGATTCCCCTGCCTCAGCCTCCCAGGGTTCTGGGGTGGCAGGTGTGCAGCAGGCATGTTCCTGAGGGAAGGCCCCAGAGGATGGACGGGAAGTAGGGAGGAAAGGGCAGAGACGATGAGGACAAGAGCTCCGCAGAGGCTACAGCAGGCGGTGGGATGTCCCAAAGTCAGAGCCACCCCGGAAGCCCCTGGCGTGTGCTCCCTGGCAGAGCGGGTGCTCTGACTGCCCTGTCCAGGGTGGAGAGGGCAGCTGGGGGCTGGTACCATGGAGACAGAAACAGCCATAGTCCTGATCCGGCTTGGAAGCTGACACCATCCAGGAACCAGGGCCCAGGGCCCCCAGCTCTCTCCCCCTTGGCCTCACGCAGAGCCAAACCCCAAATCACAAAACAGGTTCATCTGACTTTGACCTGGCCAAGCAACCATGAGACTCTCCTTCGTTAACATTAAAAGTCCACTGCAGCCCAGGTAGCCCTGCCAAGACGAGCTCTCCCTCAGCTGTTCCAGCTTACAAACAACCCCCCCCCCCCGCCACACACACACACAAAGCCTCTTATGGCCCTGGGCCTTGCCTTGTCTGCTGCTGTCTTGGTCCACTAGACAGCCAGCCTTTTCTACTCACATCAGAATGCCTGGTCTGCTCACTTGCGTGGGCTCCTACCCACCAGCCACGAGCTCCTGTCGGGCTTGCCCCTCACTCTGAGCACGCTCCTCCGCTATCCTGGCTGCCTCCTGCTGTACTCTGGAGTGCTTTCCTGAGGGTATCAGCTGCATTGTCCTGGCTGCCTGTCCAGGAGAATCCAGAATACCTCTCGAGGTCACTGTGACCTTGGGAGGAGCCAGGGTTGCAAGGTGCCAGGTCCACGCCTACTGTGGGTGAGGACGCAGCACTGTGCTGTCTCAAGCTGCCTTTCCGTTGGGTGGCGCTCGGTGGCAGCAGTCACTGGGTTTTCAACACACCTTGGACAGAGAGCTGGTTCTGAAGGTGTCAGGGACTGTGGGCCGAGGGTGCTCGAAACGCAGGCAAGGACCTCCAGGACATTCGTGGCAGCGTCTATCCTGTAACCATGTTTAAAGGGCAAATATTCAGCGTGTTTTGAGCACATGGCACATTCAGCACCACGTGGCCTGGGCACAGGAGACGGCGTGCCTCCAGGAGCCAGACTGGGGATGACAGCTGCCTGCCGCCATCTTGATGCCCCTGTGGGTGGGGCATCTGAAGGGTGATGTACCCCGGCCACAGCTGTCAGGAGGCAGCAGCGGCCCCTGGGCGGCCCGGAGGCACTGGCTCCTCCCTCCCCCATTTCCTGTGCTCCATGCTGCAAGCCACCCTCCGCCAGGCCCTCCCACCACCCCTCCCTGCCTTGGAGCCAGCCGACCTGCTCCCAGAAGCATGAGCCCAAGCGACCCCGTCCTCTAATTTGCCCAGTGTTCTGGCAGCCACAGCTGCACCTCGAGCCACACCCTGGGATGGATCATGGAAACACAGAAGGCAGCGGGTTTGCTCAGGGGCAAACCAGCCACCACGGAGCAGCTGCAAGGACCCCACGCAGTCAGCTGTGAGAGCCGGCCCAGGCCCACCATGTGCAGCAGCCAGCAGTCAGCAGCTGCACGGTGCCTCTGGGGGCTGGCGTACTCCTGGCCAAGGGCAGAAATAGCTGCGCCATGTCTGCAGCCCCCAGGGAGGAGGAGAAGGCGCAGGCCTGTTCGGCCCCCGTGGGCCACCAAGGATCCTATGCATTCTGCAAGCACAGCAAACCCAGGTCAACGGAGACAAGGGCCTGGGACTGACACCTCACTTTCAGAGGGGCCGCTGAGGAGAGAAGGCCATCACCCATTCTCACTGTCATGGAGAGCACTGTGAGCAAGCCCAGCCCAGCCACCCAGCACCTCAGTGAGGACAGGGAAAACGGGACAGGGCTGCTCTTTGAGAACTTTCCATTTTTCAGCTGAAAACACTGACAAGGGGTGAAACAGGAGGCTCTTCTAGAGTTCTTCCCTGGTATCTTCACTACCTTCTCACTGCTGGGACAAAGTATCTGACACATGAAGCTACAGGAGGAAAGATTCATTGTAGCTCAGTGTGTAGAGATTTCGGTCTGCAGTTGGCCGGCTCCAAGGCAGGCCGGCCTGGCAGAGGGGCATCACGGAGGAGAAGCAGTTCATGGCAGGGTGGGCAGGAACCAGCCGCAGCAGCGGCTTCCCTTCCCCTTGCACCCCTCCAGGCCACCCACCTTTTGGGTGGGGCCATCCCCGCTCAGGGTGGACCTTCCCCTCACTCATACCCAGAATGCGCTCATCCAGCCAGTGGGCAATTCAGAGCCATGCACGCTTATCCCAGCAGAACACAGCTAGAGCCAGCCAGCCCTGAAAAGCCCCTGATTAGTGGTGAGGGTTTGGGGACGTGTAGTCACAAGCCACGGCACGTGGAGACCAAGAATGAAAACTTAGACAGTGGAATAGATGTTTGATTCTGTACTTAAGTTACTTTTTCTTATTTATGAAATTCACTGAGTTCAGCAGTAATTTTCTCTCCTTATTTTTTCTAAAATGGCCTTGGGAGATGGAGCCTTGAGTTTGTGTTTGCTCCTCTAACACTGAGCACAGGTTTGCAGGTGACCGAGAGAGGCACGTTGGTCCCCAGGGCTGGCACAGTGGACAGGTGTGTGGGCACTGAGGCCTTTCCCCTCATGGCCTGGGCAGCCAGGGTGCTGTGCTTGGAGCCTGGCACTCCCACAGAGCTGCCTGCCCCTGCTCTGCTAGCTTTCATCTGGAGGCAGAGCCCTGTGCGGGGCTAGCTCCTGTGGCTGACCTCAAGCCTGCAGTCTTCCCACCTCAGCCTCCATCAGAGGCCTCTTACTGGAAAGCAGAACTGCGTGGCACCCCCATGCGTCCCTGAGAAAGGGCTGGAGGCCAGGGCTGCCTGGGCTCAACCTGCACCTCCCAGGGCTGGAGGCCAGGGCTGCCTGGGCTCAACCTTCACCTCCCGGGGGTTTGAGCTCCCACAGCAAAGTGAAGAGATCAGATTTCTTTCCCAATTCTGCCTCACAAAAACTTGAAGCAGAGGGCAAGGTCACTTTCCCCACAGTAAACAGAAGTTCACCTACTTACTGGGCTTCCGGCCGGTCCAAGTAAATCAGATTCTACATTCACTCAGCGCCAAGAGCGATCCAGCATTTCTTGGAATGGAAGGGCGCGGCCAGGCCTGTGGGCACTGGGACACAGGCCCCTCCCGTGTGTCACCCAGCAAGGGTCCTCCCGGTTGGTCCCCAGCAGAGGGCCAATGCCTGGAGTCCTACACATCCCAGGCTGTACCCGTCAGCACTGGCAGAGGGACAATGGTCTTCTGACTCCCTCCTGAGCCTGCTGCCCACTTTCTGGGTGGACCTGGGCCCAGCACCACAGCAGGGCCACGAGGACATGTGTCCCCAGGCACTGCCCGCTGCTCCTTCCATGCTGTTCTGTGAGTCAAGGACCGTAAGGCATGGTCTGGGTCTGGGCTGGCTGTGTCCCTGTAGGGCTTTAGGTGTCCCCGTGGTGAAAAGCCAACCACAGTGCTACCTTGGCTGCTTGGTGACACCAGACAGGAACCTCTGGAAGGAAAGCTGGCCAGAGGCTAGGGACTAGCCAACCCAAGCCACGACGTCACCTGCCTTCTGTGTCCCCAAGCCCAGCCTTGACCTCCTCTCCCAGCAGGGAGCAGGGACAGCTAGACACTCTCCTCGCATTCAGCCCTCCGGCCCCTTTCTTCCCGGGGACCAAACATGCCATTGTGAACATCTTCTGGCCGAGTTACAAGATGCATGGAGCCCTTCTGGCCTCAGGGGTGTGTCCTATGTCAGTCAGGGGACAGGGGACACCTTGCTCAGCACCTCCTCCCATCCTGGCCACCACCCTGAGCTCAGAGGCAAAATGACAAGGTCAGGTGCCCAGCTGCCCCGACGGAGGCCTTGGACTCATCTATCTATCATCTGTGGGGCTGTGCCCTACTAGCCCCTCCCTGAGCCTACAGTGTGTGTGTGTGTGTGTGTGTGTGGTGGAGGGCTTCCGGTCCTGTCCAGGGTCACCCATGAGCCCCCTCGACCTAGACTGTGGGTGTAGCCCGGCCAGGGAGGAGCTGGGGCCAGACCAGTAAGAAGCTGGGTGAGCAGGGACACTGCTTCTAAGTCCATGCTTACCTTTAACAAACAGGCAGGTCAAGGCGAGGCTGCGTGGCACAGCCCGTGATAACCAGCCCAGGTGCCTGACACCCCTGTCACCTATGCATCTATTATCAGTGTTGGGAACATCTATAATCTTTTGTCCATCTGAAAATGCTCCGCTGACTGGTGGGTCCCAGAGTGGGAGGGGCACTGCCGTCCGTCTACACTCTGGCATGAGGGACAGTCCTCTGTCCAACTGCCTGCCCAGGCCCGGGAACTCTGTCTGTTCTGCTTCTCCAAGCCCAGCTTTAGCTGGGCATCATCGAGTGCATGGGGTCTGCACTCTGTGGCTGGGTTACTTCACTTGGCTCAATCGTCTCTGCCCACTCGCAGATCTAGAAATGCCAGCATCTCCCTGTGCGTGGCCTGTGTTTTGGTGGGTGGCCCCACATCTCGCACCCAGCAGCTCACTGATGGGCCTCGGCCCAGCCCCACATCTGGCTACCATGACCAGCATTACAATAAATATGCAGAAGGGTCTGCCATTCCTTTGGATCAAGGCTTAGCAGTTGGATTACTGTCCCACATGGTCATTCTCTCTATTGTCTTTTGAGGCTGTTTTGAGTTGAGACCGGATCTGGGTACATATCTCAGGCTGTCTTCAATGTCGAGATCCTCCTGCCTCAGCCTCTGGAGTAGCTAGAATTATAGACATGAGTCTCCCTCCAGGTCATTCTACTTTTAGTTTTTAGGAATCTCCACGTTGCCTTCCACAGGGGCCTACTAATTCCCACCAATGGTGTAGAGTTTCTGCTCCAGTGATAATTTTGTGATACAGATGTTCTAACTGGGATAAGATGACATCTTGTTGTCATGGTGTCTTAGTTATTTTTCCAGCATTTCTGGGACAAAATACCCTTAGCTCACAGTTAGTGGAAGTTTCAGTCCATACTGGCTGGCTCCCAGCAGAGAGGCACTTGGCAGAGAGCAGCCATTCATGTGGTGAAAAAGAGCAAAGAACAAAGGGAGGGGCAGCCGCTTCCCCACCTGCAGGCCTCTCTCCCACCCACCCCAGGGTGGGCACAGCACTCACACCATAATCCCCACATTGAGTCATGGATTACTCACACGCGCTGGAAGCCACCCCATGATTGCATGCGGCATGGGGGCACCTGGACACACGCTGTGGCACTCGGGCATTTGCTTGGCCCCTTGCCTATCCCCTCTGGACAGGCGCCTACTCACACTGCTTGCCCATTTTCATTGGATTTTGTGGTCTCTGGACTCTGAGTGGGCCCTTACATGCTCTCGATACCTGGTCCTCCACAGGCACTTTCTCCGGTTCTGTGAGTCATCTCTTAACGGTTTCTTTTGCTGTGCGGGAATTTTGTAGTTGGGTGTAACTCCACAGCTTGTTTTGGCACTGGGAATCCATGGGGATCAGGGCCGTGCGCTTGCTGGGCGGACACTCGTGCCGCTTAGCTGGCCCAGCCCACATGCTCGCTTCTTTGCTGCCTGTGCACTCAGGGCCACACCCAGAAGACCTTGCGTGGGCCTGGCAAGCATAAGGGCCTGAGCTGATTCCTGGCACCAAAACGACACAAAGAACAAAACATCTTTTCCCAGACTAATGTATCAAGGCTTTTTCTCCAATGTTTTCTTCTACTAATTCCATAGTTCCAAGTTTTATGCTTAAATCTTTTTGAGACAGGGTCTCACTATACAGCTTAGGCTGCCTTGAGCTCACTTTGTAGCCCAGGCTGGTCTTGAACTCACAACAATCCTCCTGCCTCAGCCTCCCAAGTCCTGGGATTACAAGCATGTGCCTCGGCTCCCAGCTCCTGTTTAAGTCTTTGAATGGGTTTCTGTACATAGTGAGAGACAGAGGTCTAATTTCTGCTGCATATGGGTGCCTGGTGTCCCCAGCACCTCTTAAGTCTGTCCCGTGTCCAATGTATGTTCCTGATGGTTCTTTCAAAATCCTTGCTGTAAGTGCATGGGTTTATTTCTGGGCTCTCAGCTGGCGTCCATCAGCCTATGGCCCTATTTTCTGTGAGTGCCATGCTGTTTGGGCTGGACACACTGGAGCCAGACCATGGGTCAGAGATGGCAATGACTCAGCCTCCACCCTGAGCCCACGGCAGTGCCACCACAGAGTCCCCAGCTTCTCTACCCACTGAGTTTACACCAGCAGTCTGGAGCTGCAATTCAGAGTGAAGCAGCCCTCTCCCCACCACACAGGCTCTTTCCAGCCTTCTGTTTTTATTCTGGCATAAGCCTCCTCTCAGTGCAGCTTGAGGGCCACAGTGAAAAAGGCAGCAAGCAGGGCCCGAGAAGCCCCCACGGCCCTGCAGACTCGCAGTCAGTCTTGCCCTGAGGGCCCAGTGCTGTGACCTCTGTGGGGGACAAATATCACATGGTCACCACACAGTCCGTGGGTGGCCCCCACGGTATCCCAGCCACTTGGAGCCTGAGGCCACCAGGGCCCCGAGAGTGTGTGAGTCAGTCTGCATTACTGCCTCGGCCACCACGTAAGCAGAGGCATGGGCAGCGTGGCGACGGCGCCCTCCTTGCGAGGCTGTCAGGGTCCCTGGCTGTGGCCCAGCACTGAGAACCCTGCCTTCTTGCCCTCCACCCTCAATGCCAGCCCCACACACACCGCCAGCCCAGGCTCAGGCTTGGGAGAGAACCTTGAAATCACCTTTTTAACTCTTCCCACCATGGGGCGGGCCTGGAGCCGCGCCAGGGTCTCCATGGCTGCCAGGTCTCTCCCAGGTAGGAGGCCTGTGTGCAGGAAGCAGATCCCCGCTCTGGGAGCCCTCTCTCTCTGGGAGTCCTCCCAAAGGAGCCACACCACAGATCTGTCAGGAGCTCTTTCCCAAAGCCCTGCCTTCTTTGTGCACTTTCTCTGGAAGCTGGTCTTCCCAGAGGGAACCCTGAGGCCAAGGTGGCCTGCGAGCTCCTCGCCTCTCACCGTGGAAGAGACGACCCACTCCTCATGGCCCACTCCCACTCCGCCGAGGTCTTGCCCAGAGACAGGGAGCCCTGGACCCCAAGCGCCGTGCTAGCAGCTCTGCTGGTCAGCTCCAAGGGCCTCACCCGGCCCCACACATTCCCAGAAGCGCTGCACCTGCTCCCTGAAGGTCTGGGCCATTGCACAGCATTAACCTCGGCACAGTGACTCATCACAGCAAATTTAATAGAATCACTGTCAGCATCATCAGCTCTGACTGAGAAGTGCGTCGGGCCTGAGGCAAGCACTTGGTGGGGTGAAAACTCAGAGGGCCGGATGGGGCCACATCATGTTTCTTTCTGTGACCAAAGACGCTTATGAGGGGCTCAGACACAGCAGGAGCCATGGGTGGGCAGAATCCCCATCACGTCAGGCATATGGTTCACCCTAAAATCTCAGTGCACACAACATTGGCAGCTAAAGACAACATCTAAAGAATGTGGGGGTGTGGTTTGGAAATGCCCAGGCTGGCTGTGAAAGGTTGTCCAGGAGATGCCCTGGGGACCAGAGCCTGGAGCAGAGGTTCCATGGGAATGGGGGGCATGGCCGCTCTTCTGCCTCTCCTGCTCCTGGCCTTCAGAGCAGTGTGTCCTCCACCAGCGCTGGCACCAGCGGCACTGGGCAGTGGGTCTGCCTGAGGGTGGGCCGGACCTCGAACCGTGAGCCAAAATAAGCCTTTACTGTATAAATCGATCAGTCATGGGGTCTTAGCCGACGGCTGTCAGGAGCTGGTCTGGCTGGAAGGGGGGGGCCCGCGGGGCATGGCGGGAAGTGCGCATCTCCTCCTGCTCCTGGCCTGCTTCCTAGATGCCAGGCTGTGAGCTGCTGTCCTCCTCGGGCGCTGGGTGACAGTGATGGGAGGGACCGGCAGTGACAAGCACACCATGCCTCAGAGCTTCTGCAGCAGCCATGGGAGCCAGCCCTGCTCACGCAGCACTGGGTAACAGTGATGCAAAGCACAGGGCCCCCCACGCCCTGCAGCCCCCTCCCTCGGGGCCCAGCCCTGCAGCTTCCAGAAAGAAAAGCCATCGGTGACACCTACATGGCCCCACCCTGCCCGGCAGGCACAAACCTCAGCCAGGGGGCAGAGGAGGCAATGGCCAGTGCAGAGGGACGCTCACACTGAAAATGGAAGGAGGCCCGGCCACCACAGAGATGGAAAGGCCAGTGGTTTGCCAGGGCAGGGAGAGAGAACTTCCACCACAAGCAGGAACAAAAGCCCAAAGCTTGCTTGACTCACTGCTCTGCGTTAGATCTTGATGTCCCCTGTGAGCCTCCTGCACTGATGAGCTGCGCTCTGGGGAGCCGAAGGCTGTCAGGAGCTGGGCCCTTGGAGCATGCCTCGGAGGTCCGTCTCCCTCTCACTCCTCCTGTGCTTCTGCATCCTGTCCACCATGCTGTAAGCAGTGCTGCTTCGCAGGCCCCTGCCAGGCTGTCCTGTCCAGGAGCTGGCGGTCACAGCCTGAGCCCTCACAAACTGAACAAAACCAGACCTCTCCTCCCTAAGCTGCAGTTAGGGCATGGTGGGATCTCAGCGATGGGGAAAGGGACAGAGCCACCACTCAAATCAACAACGTCAGGAATCAAAGCCCTGCTCGGCACTGACAGCTTCTCTGGTGTGCTGTCTGAGCATGGGTTCTATGGCCCAGACACAGCCCACAGAGTCCTCCCAGCAAAAGAAACAGGCGGGGCCTGGGCCTGGTCCAAGCCAGGCACAGTGGGAAGCCGCCAGCCCCCTCCTCACATCTCGACCTCCAGGCGCCATCCTGCCACCACCCAGGGCATCCGCCCTGCTCCTCCAGTGTCAGCTGCTCTCGTTGCTGAGCCCAGTGAGAGAACAGCACACACAGCCGGCCCACAGTGCATCTTTCTGCCACACTCAGGCCTGGCAGTGCAAATGGCATGATTTTCCGCCCAGAACACACACACCAGCCTCCGCTGAAGACCAGCAGGCAGCTCCACTCTCTCTCCTCAGAGACAGCGGGGCGCCCCACCCATGGGAGAGACGCATCTCAGCCCCAAAGGACGCCTGAGCCAACGCCACCCATGCAGCCACTGTGGAGAGCCGTGCGGGGATCCAAAGGACGACTGAGGCTGGAGATTCCTCTCCTAGTTATCTTCTCAAAACAGCTAACAACATCACACTGCAGTGAGGCATGACACGGGTGCTCACGGCAGCACAACCCACGACAGCTGCTCCTTGAGGTGGGCTGTGCGCGTCCACAGCAAATGGATAGAGCGCGGTGTGTGTGAGCACCACCCTGCCAGAGGAGGCTGAACTCGGGCCACTTGCAGGACAGGGCCGCACCTCGGGTCCACCACGCTGAGTGCGGTGGGCCAGACAGCTTACGTGGCGCGTGGTCTCTCTCTGTGAAAACCCCAGGTACAATAAGAGGCGGAGACGGGCAGGACAGCGGGAGCGGTTCTCAGATGCAGAGGGGCCCAGGCAGAGCAGAGCGGGAGGCAGGAGAGCTGACGAGCGAAAGCGCGTGCAGTGCACACCAGCTCCTGCAGCGAGCAAGCGGAGCCATTGGGCCTGCCATCATGCACAGATAATGGATTCTAAAATTCAAGGCAACTCTGAGAAGAGCCACAGACGCTGCACTGCCAGGAAATGTCCCCACGTGTCCTGCTGTCACAAAGGAAAGCTGGGTGACCCAGTGTCAGTGTTGCAGGCCACAGGGGTGCCAGCCATGAGCGGTGCTGGCCAACAAGTGGCTCGTGGGACTGGGACAGCGCCAACGCCAGAGGAAGCTGTGGGGGCTGCAAAGGAGTCCCGGTGGCTTTGGGGACACACATGCTGTGTCTCCCATGTGACGCCCCGCCTGCCACCAGACTCCAGGGCAGGAAGGCCATCTCCAGCTGAGACCTCCAATCTCAGACAGGGACAGAAGCCAGGACAGTCCCCTCCTTATCCCTTCTGGCTTGCGACAGAGAGCAGACAAAGGTGATGATGGTGACAGAGACACAGGTGACGGTAGGCGGACGGGTGACAGCGGATCCACAGGTGGGCAGATGACAGACACAGGGATGCCTCGGTTCACGACGCCTCTGCTTGCAGACAAGTGGTCCTCAGAGGAAAGCGTTCAGCAGTGCCCAGGATGTAGCTCGGGAGAACAGCGCCTGCCTGACAAGCACAGGGTCCTGAGTTTGATTCCTTGTACCAAAAAAATAAAGAGCATCCAGCAAAATTTTGCTTTCATTTGCAAACTCCAAATCAGGTGATAAATGCAACCACACACCAGCGTACATGGAGAGTGGGTGACAGACACAGAAATACATGGATGACAGGCGCATCGGCAGTGACAGGGCCTCGATACATAGCAGACAGACAGACAGGACAGGTAATAGGTAGGAAGGTTGATTCTCAAGTGACATATCCTTAATAGTTAATACTGAACTCAAAATTTCCCTGCAGCAGGCCATAGCTCACAGCAAGAGGGGACCCATGGGGATCCAGCAGGGTCGCCAGGAGCCTCCCTGAGCAGGCCTGCGTGGGCGTCCTCTGCCCAGGCCCTCTCCCGCCTGCAGGGCTCTATTGCTGCTGCTGCAACCACAGTGGCCTTGTCCTGCCCAGCTGAGACAAGGCAGGCCTGCCTCCATGTGGGGGCAGCAAAGCCACCAGACCAGGTTCTTGAACAACTGACTCCAAGATGAGCCCTGCCAGGACCTGTCCCTTCCACGGGGAGTCAGCCCCTGCTCGGCAAGAGGGGGCACTGGAGGACTGTGGTGAAACCAGGCCACATGCCCCAGCCCAGCCCCCAGCCTCAGCCCAACTCACACTGAGTCTGACTGGGCAGGATGGAGTGAACCCCATGCGTACCCTGTGCTGTGTGCACAGGTTGGAACACCTGTCAGTCCCCTCCTCTCGCTGGAGATGTCAGAGCTTCCCAAAGGCCCCCTCACCAGCGGGTGCTGTCCAGGCAGGCTTGTGGGAAGTGTGGATGCTGGGGGCACTGCAGCCACGGGCCCAGGGCAGTAGAGACCAGCACTGCTGCCTGAGCCTCGCACCTGCCCCACCCGAGGAGTGGCTACCCAGGCCGCAGCTGGAGTGGCTCTGGCCCCTGCCCAGGGCCGCGACATACCAGAAGTGTCCCCGGGTAAAGGCTGGTCCCCACATTACCACTGAGTGCCACAGCCATGTGCTTGCTTGATGCACACGTGAGCACACAGAGCATGCGCTGTGCACACTAACATGTGCAAGCTCACATGTGCTCGTGTGTTAGTGGAGAGGCACAATGCACATGTGCATACAACATCTGTGTGCATACTCAGCTACCCCCATACCCACTCACTTGTGGTCACTGGAGAACCACCAAGGCCTCTTCCTTGAGTGTCCCAGTTTGGAGGACCCAGGTGCCACAGAAGGAAGTGATTTGTCCGGAACATTCTGCTGCCCCAGGCCTCCGAGGCCAGGGTGCAGATGCACTCCTGCCCAGGACAGCAGGACCCACCAGGATGTGGAGGGTCTCCCTCCCACCACAGAGAAAGCATGTGGCCTCAGGCGCACAGCCCTGGGGACCTCACACCCCAGTGCTGGGCCTGGGTCCTGTTTTAGTCTCTGTTTATCCCTGGGGTGCTCTAGAGCCTGTGAGTACTGAGCCCCAGGTGCTGAGCCCAGGGAATGGGATTAGCTGCACCCTCTGTGTCCTTGAGAGTCAGCTCCAGACAGCTTTAGTGCAGAATGTGCTGTGGGCCCGAGGCAAAGCATGCACTGTGTGGCAGAGAGCTGGCAAGAGGCAGCCTGATGTGTCCAGCACATGGCCGCTTTTAATATTTCAGACCCACTACTGGTTGGATATGAGGATGTAGAATGTTCTAGGGCTACCTGCATGTTCCATGGTGTGCTTTCTCACTGCAAAAACAAAAGCAATTGCAAAGCAATGAGAAAAGCGCACCTATGCAGAAAAGAAAAACTTGCCCGAGACCCGCATTCCCAGCACTCGGACCTCCTTACGATCTCTTGGAGGCTGCTCAGCTGCACTGAGGGTCTGCCCTGGGGTTTCAGGTCCCGAAGCCAAGCGCAGTCTGACCATACCCCACGGAGGCTGCAGGGGCGGGGCCAGAGTGCTGGCAGCGCGCTGGCGGCAGCTCTGCTTCACCCGAGGCTCATTTCCTGGCCTGAAGCATGCATGAAGTGTCACCATAGAGCCCATGAAAGGGTGGACAGCATGCCCAGAGCTCTGTCCAGCCATGGTGCAGGCACCCGCTGGGGTCCTGGAGTGTGTGCCATGGCTCGGGGGTCTCAACACCACAGACAGCGGTGGTCGGCGTCCCGTGCTCACTCCACCAGACCACAGTGCCCAGACATCTGGCCGACAACATCCAGAGTCATCTGGAAGGGTCCCCTTGGGTGACATTAATGCTGAGGTCAGTGGACATCCAGAGAACCGGGCTGTGGACGTCTCTGCTGTGGGGCCCAGTCCATAGCTGCAAGCCTGGAGACAGTGAACTCCCCCAGGAAGGGGGTCTGCTGCAGACCTGGCCAACTTAGGGCCGCAAGTGTAAGGTCCGAGCCAAACAGACTCCATCTTAAAAGGTCAACAAAATGTTTTTAAAATTACTGCATCTGCAGATGGAAGAAAGCAGGCGGGCGGGGCTTATCTTTAGGACACCTGCGGTCCCTGCTTGCCTCCCAGCTGCGGGTGTCCTGGGGATGAGTCCCTACGTGCCTCCCAGCAGCAGGTGTCCTAGATAGCTCAGCCAAAACAGCTAGTTCCCGAATGCCAGGACCCTTCTGAGAATTACCCTCCGATCCCTGCACCATCCAATTATTGTAAAGGTCAATATGAACCGTCCAATCCTTTCAAATGTCAGCCTAGCTAACATGCGATTGGCTTCTGTACACCCTGCTTGCCACTTTCCCGCCCAAAAGTGCTATATAACCCTGAGTGATCGAAGGCTCGGGGTCGCCACGGCCCAGTTGCCTGGTGACCCTGTGCCGGCACAGCTTCTAAAATAAAATCCCCTTGCTTTTGCATGAGAGGATGTCTCTTGGAGTCTTTCTTCACGGTGGGCTTCTCAAACCTAACACAAGAGCCCCTTCTGCAGATCCGCGCAGCCCACTGTCATGCAGGTGACTTCCTCGGGGCAATTTCATGCAGACACCTGTGCACACACGTGCCCTGTTGGCTCTGCGTCCCAGAACCCTGGCCAGTTACACGCACGAGCACGCGCGTGCACACACACACACGTGCACACACACATGCAGAGAGCAGGATTTTATTGTCCACATGGACGTGTGGCCAGCTCTGTCCTGCATGAGCCCCAGAGTGGAGCGCAGTCTGCCCCTCGCTGAGCACCCTTCTCGCACCCACCCCAGCCCAAGCCCCACGGCAGACAGGTTCTAGCTGGGCACAGTGGGCATCCCACCACGCCAGCTACCCTCCTCTCCTCGGGTCTCCTGCAAACCCCTTCCGGAGCACAACCAGACAATGCCAGCTGGGCTAGGTCCAGACCCTGTAATCTGCCCACCTCTGTGGACCCCGAGCCCCTGCCCTGCCTAGCTCAACCCAGCCTAGCCCAGCGCGGAACTGAGGCACAGAGGGGCCGGGCCGTGGGGTGCTGCCTGCCTGGGGCCCAGCCCCCCTCCTCCACGAGCCAGGCCCGCTTTGGCGGGTGTGCACCCCGACCCGGTAGCCAGGGTGACCCTAATTAATAATGTGATTATCGGGAGAGGCATATGGCTGCACACACAGAGCTTCCGCCCGCTTATCACAACGTTGATCTTTATTTTAAATATAAATCAGGCAATCATTTATGTCTTTTATGTTCTTTGTATTTATTCAAGAATATTTAACTGTAGACAAAAGGCGACCTACTCATTATTCATCCCGAACAAGGCAAGTTGGCAATTTGAAAAGGCTGACATTTGTGCTTTTCGCCAACACTAGCAAAATTATCTCCTTCCCATTGTAAATCAATGAAGTAGAATCACTGTACACAAAGGAATTAAATTGCCTTGTCACTTTAATAAGGCCAGCCCATATACAGCCTTCCACCAGTGCCATTGTGTGGCAGCACGACCGCAGCCCAGCCGCCGCAGAGCTCAGTAGGCTCCCAATTAAAAAGCACCCTTGGGCCGAGCGCCACACTCGCCTTCCTGAGGGACCGAGCGGAGCGTGGCCACATGGCTATCAGCGGCACGCACATGCCGGTGCACTGGCCCCAGGCCGCCGCGCCCCTCCCCCACTCTTGCACCAGCAGCTGCTGCCCTGTATGGCCCCTCCCGCTTCACACCTGCGCATGTGCGTGAGGTGTGCATTGGTGCTCGCACACGCCCGCTGTTGACCTTTTGCCTTCGTGCAGCAGTGAACGATGTCCCTGAGGAGGACAGCCACAGGGACACGGGAAGGGTGGGGGATGAAAGGCCACATGGGACATAGCCAGTGGCAGCTCAGGCAGCTTGCTCCTGTCAGCCCAGGTGGAGCCTCGGTGTCCCAGCCGCTGTGGCGCCAGCCCAGAAGAGGAGGGGCAGAGGCGTGCACAGGAGGAGGGCGGCCTGCTCGGGGTGGCAGGAGAGGAGGCCCTGCCACGGGAGGCTGCACTGCCTGCGTGACATCGCTCCCATGAAGAGGAACACACGGGTGCTGGGCCGGGCAAGTGAGGGCGCAGGCCGGCAGCTGAGGCTGGGGGCGCTGCCCCCGTCAGAGAAGGAGCTGCAGAAAACTGAGAAGTTTGCTTGCAGCTTGCATAGATTCATTTAAAGATCTAAATAAAAGGAATGATTTCCAAAAAAATATGAGTTGCTAAGAATGACCCAAAGACAGACAGTGAATACGAGATAATCCCAACTTCCCATTGTTCTGGGGTGCAGGCGGGAGCCAGTCTGCCGAGTGTCCCTGGGAGCATGGCAAGAAGCATCGCGGAGGGAAAGCTGGAGACCCACATTTCATGGGAGTAGCAGTCAGCAGACAGACTCCAGCCCCTGCCTGTGCCATGTGTAAGTGAAATTATCCCAGGAATGTGGGACTGGGTAAATGTAGAAAAATAATACGATTTTCCACATTAATAGATTTAGGAAAACTATAATTTTCCCAATTCTAGTAAAGCCAACCACATAGCTCCACTGCGTACATGCATGTCCCCCACACACATCGTTCTATAAACACAACGTCGACATGCGTCTGCATGTGTGGACAAGTGTATACGTATGTAGGCACACGTGTGCACCTGTATAAAATCAACCACTGTCACATCTCTTTATAAGAGGACAATAGAAACATTTCCACGTGAAGGCCAGGTACAACTCCAGAGTCCCACTTCTAAGATCTAGCTTTGAAAACTGTGTCTTGGGAAATGTACATGTGGAGTTACTCCTTAAGGCATTATTCGTAACTGCTCACCCGAGGCAATGGGTTATGTAAACAACGGTATAACCATTAGGTATAGTATGCAGCTGGGAAAAAGGAATGTATGTGTAAAATGATCATGTTTTTAAATTAGAACAAAATACAAAGAGCACCTGCATTATACTGCCTTCTATGTGTACAATTTAAGTAAGAAATGACTTTTTTTTAGTGTATTTGGACTCTATACTTTGGTCACTTATTTTGCTTAGCTACATACCTTTTAAAAAACAACTACATGTGCATATATACCAATACACACTCAGGGTGAGGAGCTGACTAGAAACAAAGTACATCATCTCAGTATTTTCCTGGAGCTGAGAGGAGATAAGTGAGAAGCCTGCCTGCAGAAGCAGGAATTCCCTCCCTGCACTTACCACAGATGGTTTTGTCTCTTGAGCAGTGAAAAGAGTACCATATTCCAGGAAGCTGAGGTAGAGGGGACAGCGAGGGGCACAAGCCTCCAAGCTGAAGCACGGCCCAGAGACATGACCCCCAAGGGAGAGAAAACATCCACAAGCCCACTGCAGCCCCACCCACGCACACCTCAGGTGACACCTGCCGAGGACACCTGCCAGCTCCTCAATGGCCACCGTCACGTCAAATGGGAAGAAAATGAAAGATTTCTCTCTAAGGCCAGTACAAAAGGAGAATGCTCAAAATCACCGCTTCCATTCAATACTATGTCTTTCCCTGTTCATATTCTTTGACCCTCTATTTAGAGCACTCAAAGAATTCTACCCGAGGTGCCACTGAACTCTGAAAAATGAGATCAAAGAGAACATCACAAAATGAAAAAATTCACAAGCAGGCCTAAGGGCTGGGGGCTCGATCCCCAGACCTGCTGTGCCAGCCCCACCCCTGGGGTACGCTGAGACAGGCACGTGGGTATGGTGGCACACACCTGTAATCCCAGCTCTTGGGAGGCTGTAAATAGGAGAATCACTACAAGTAATGAAACCTTGAACACCCTGTAGACCTGTCCCTGAAATACAGAAAAAAACAAAAAAAAAAGAAAGAAAATGGAAAAACAGCCTGTTCCTGGAAGGAAGAATTGCTATTGCCATGACGGCCGGGCTGCCAATGCTGACATACAGATTTAACTCGATCCCACTCAAAACAGCAAGAGCATTCATCACAGAGCTAGAGAAAACCATCCTAAAATTCATATGGAACCAGAAGAGGCCAAAAGCAGCAAAAGCAATTCTGGGCAACAAGAGTAAAATGGAGGAACCACAATCCCAGGTCACAAGTTATATTACAAAGCAACAGTTATAAGAACAGCAGGCATTGGCACAAAAACAGACCTAAGGATCGGCTGGGAAGAACAGAGGATACGGAAACACCAGGCCCAGCTGGCTATTTGGTCTTCAACAAGGGGCAAAAAACATTGGAGAAAGACAACCTGTTTATCAAATATTGGTGAGAAAACTGGCTTTCCACATGCAAAAGACTGAAGCTGGAGCCACGCCTCACCATGCGCTAAACAAATCGAAGTGGATCCAAAAATTGAAGGCTAAAATGGGAACAATGAACCTACTAGAAGTCAAGTCAGGCAGAAGCAGGGACTTGCCGAGCGGAACCCAAATTAGACGAGCCACACAGCAAGAACCGACAGACGGACCACAGCACATTAGAAAGCTTCTGCCCAGCAAAAGAAACAACCAACAGAGCAAAGAAACAAATGACAGAAGGAACCTTGCCAGCCACATACACCTCAGACAGAACACTGACATCCAGGATATATAAACTTGAAAAAAAAAAAAAAATTAGACCTCCTCCCAAAATAGACAGGCCCTTCTCAGGAGGAGAACGAATGGCCAGGAGAAGTGAGAGACAAACACAGAAGGGCACCCACGCCGCTGGCCATTACAGAAACCCAGACTAAAGCCACACAGCGCCGTGGTCTAGAACTCCAAGCACACCGAGTCCCGAGAGGCTGTGGGGAAGGGAAGTGCTTCTGCGCTGCTGGCAGAATGTGGCCTGGGACGAGCACCACAGAGATCAGGCAGAGGCTCCCCGAAGCGCTACAGCTGGAGCGTCCATTCGACCTAGAGGCACCAGGTGCTGCACCGACAGCAGGCCCCCACTGGGCTGCGTCTCGAGCTGCCCGCGTGTCAACCGACTGGTGATGGATGCAGAAGATGTGGGATCCATACGCAGCAGGGTGCTGCTTGGCTCTAAAGAAGGAAGAATCTGCTGCTTTGTAGGAACAGTGATAGACCTTGACAGCGTAGCATGAAGTGGAATACAGTCAGGCACACAAGCTCAAAGACTGCACAGCAGCATGCACGCAACGAGGCAGAGGAGGAGGACAGTGCACACCCCAGGCAGACAGGGAGGCGAGCTGATCTTTTGAGAACGGAGGAGAGGAGGGCGAGAAGAGCCCGCTGCATAGGTTCAGGGCCGAATGCCTGCAGGGACGGTGAATGCATGGTGTGTCCTGAGCAAGAACAGCAGTGGGGCAGGCGAGGGCGCAGAAGGGCAGGCGCAGAGCCAGCTCTTGGGCCTCTACCTCCTCAATAAGAGGAGCGCAAACGCAACAGTGTGAGCTAGTAAATAGCCTTTAAGGGTGTAAAAATCCTTGCAGTGCTTTGAAGAGCGCTCAGCACAAACCTCCTGGCCTCGAGTCAACCTCCCCAGCCAGCCAGAAAAACCACAAGACAAGAAGGACGACACCAGGCCTGAGGTGGCGCTGCTGGGGCTGCTGTTGGCCAGGCAGAGAGCAGGTGGCGGGCTGGCACCAGGCAGAGCTACTGTGAGAAACGAACCCCAGCCCAGGAGACGCAGGGGCCAGGATAGGCGGGCGCGTACGTCGTGGACACTTGCCACAGTAAGGCAGAAGTGAGGGGTGACGTACGCAAAGCAGGGAGACGCTGAGCCTCTAAGAAGACCTGAGTGGCAATGTGCCTTTTACACCAATAAAATCTCGCATATAAACATTCACTGTGGCTTGGCCCTGCCTCCACTGCTGACAGTGATTTCTGTCAAAGAAAAACGCGATGCTGTGCGCTCACCCAGCGTACTCAGGGATCTGCACCGCACGACTTCTGCTCTTCCTCAGGTCCAAGTGAGCGTGAGTGGGAAGCACACTGAAACCATCCAGGTCATGGAGCAGCCAGCAGAGCGCGGCCCAAGACCCCCAGGAGCGAGGGCTCCGGAGCCGCTGCCGGAAGCGCTCCAAGGGCGGGGGGCCCAGAGGGGCTCCTGGCAATGCCCTTCACTGACCCAGCATCATCTCCAAGGTATGAACTGTGCTGCTTCCCTCGCCATGGACCCGCCAGCAGCTTGAAGTCCCAAGGTGACCGTGTCACTGCCCCGCTGCCCACCCTACCCCATGGGGTGCGGCACTGGAGCAGCCCCTCCACTCTCGTGGCCACGCAGGTGGCACTGTGACGTGGGCCCTCATCAGCCACCCACCCTTGGACAGCCTGCGGGTAGCAAGAGTCTGCGTCCCCAAGTCCTGACCACAAAGGGACAGGACAACAGATGTGTGACGCCAGGACCCGATAAAGCCTGACTGGTACCTAGAAAAGCAAAAGAGAAAGTCTTCCATACAGACACATGCATGTGCGTGTACGCACATGCACACGTGTGCACACGCATGCACACACACACACGTGCACAGAGCACGCATGTTGTGGTGTAAGGGCTGTCGACTCAGCATTTCCTTTTGAAACTGAAGGGCTAATGACACACGGAACAGTACCCGCGTGGGAGAGATGGGCCTGCTGCAGCGCCTCCTGAAGGGAGCTGGAGACAAAGCCCCCTCAGTAGTCTGGTTTCCATAGCAACTGGAGAAGGCCGGATATGATGTTCTGTGCAGTCAGCCAAAGCTTGACTCAGCCTCTTCCGGGACTAACTCTAAGAGCACAGACTAGCAGCTGGAAAGGAAGAGCGAGCAAAGAGCCTGCGTAGCTTCGAGCCTCAGCCCTGGGAACAGCACCTGCTGCGCAGGAAGGAGGCGCCCAGGAAGGTCTGGGCTGATCCCCAAGCGGCTGGGACAGAAGTCCCCGCAGAGCAGGGCCGGCTGGCATGAGCCCGGAGCGAACTCAGAGGCCACACTGGGCTCTCCAGCCCAGCACCAGAGCTCAAGGCAGCCCAGAAACAGGAGCCGGGGGTCGGGAGGAGCAGAGCAGGGCTGGTGCGGAGGCCCAGGAGAAACGCGTGCACACGCAGGGCCTGGAGGGCCTCAAGGACAGCACCAGGAAGGGGCACGGAGCCGGCATGGGGTGGGACAGCAAGCGGCTGCACTTCCCAGGTGAGCCAGGAGCGCCCCCAACAGGAGTCTTAGTGAGGGCCTCATGCAACTACGAGATACAACCCCTCCCCATCTCGTGCCCTACCCCAGGGAAACAGAGGAAGCCCTGCGGAGAACGGGGAAGGCCCCTGGCACGGATGCCTCCACCCACACCCGCCCAGGGCAGGACCTCAGGCCACTCACACACACCTTGCTGCAAAAGGCTCCACTTACATGACCTCAGGACACTCCTGAGAGAGCTAAAGCTGTGTGTGTGTGTGTGTGTGTGTGTGTGTGTATTTTGTATTTTTAAAATGTGCTTTCCTGCCAGAAACAGTGCCACACACCTATCATCCCAGCCCTGGGAAGCTGAGGCAGGAAGATCACTTCAAGTTCAAGGCTAGCCTCAACTACAGAGTGATACCCAGTCTCAAAAGATTAAAAAAAAAAGAAAAAGAAACAAAAATGTTTATTCCTAGAGGAGGATTCTGGTGGGTGTCCCCTTAGCCAAGTGACCGGAGTGGCCCTCACCAGCTAGAAGGCTGCTTGCTGCGCTGACACCAGCAGAGCATCCGGGTTGGTCAGCTTCCCGGTGCTGGACACACTTGGCACCTACAGTGTAAGGACGGGGGTCCGTGCAGCTCACAGTTCCAGGGTGTCAGTCTGTGGTGAGCGGGTCCACGGCAGGAACAGCATGCCAGGAGGGCCGCAAGGAGCAGAGCTGCTCAGCTGGGCTGAGCAGGGAGGGAGGAGCACCGGAGAGGGAGGAGTGAGGGCAAGGACAGCTGCCCAGGCCATGCCGCCACGACCCACCTGTGGGCGGCCATACCAATCAGCTGACACCGCCAAGCCTGCCCACCACACGCCTCTGCCGTGGCACCACCACACACATATGTGGCCTTGGCCCACCTGGGGTAACGGCACAGCTCACCAAGGAACTGGCCCAAACTGCAGGGTGGCCTCCCCAAGGCAGCTGGGACTCAGAGAACCTCGTGGACTGAGGAAGACCCAGAGCGACAGGGTGTGCACAGTCTGGGCCTCCAGCCCCAAGGATGCGGGGACTCGGCAGGCCGGAGGAGAGGCAGCAGAGGCAGAAGATGCAGGGTGGGCTGTGATTCCCCGGTTCCCCCAGCCCAACGGGGTCAGTGTGGGGAGGTCAACATTTTATTCTGAGATCACTCAGTGTGGAGAAATTCTGCAACATAACCTGCAACTTCTGCACAAGTTTGAGGGGTTCTGGGCAGTGGAATAGAAGACGGGGGTCAGGTGAACACCTGTCCACCCAGAGCACCTCACCCATTCTGCACAACTATACCAGTGTGCTCAGGCCGGCCTATGAAAAGCCCAGGAAGAGGCCAGAGAGAGACCCGAGCTGGACTGTGGAGCCTCCAAAAGGTTCCCCTCATGGCACCAGAGGAACAGATACAGACCCATGGCCAGCCCACCCCACCACTGCTGGAAGCCACAGTCTTCCATCCTGACCACAGGCAGAGGCACAGAGGCGCCACATGCCTCTTAGTAGCTGTGGGCTGCACAGCCCAGCCTGTGAGTCTCCACCACACACAGCCCCAAGGATGAGCTGCCCGCTGCCTGAGCACCAGGGCCCCATGTGGACAGTGCTCCCGCTCTGCCCACCCCCACTGCCGCTGCCAGCCCGGGCCCACGCGTCCTGAAGGCTGCATTTGTACCCCAGCGCTCACTACACGAAGCCACACCAACCCCAAGGCAGACAGGGCACGCTGGGGAGGGGGAAGCTGCTCAGCACAGTGGGCAGGAGCAAAGCAAGCAGAAAGGACCAGGAGAGAGGTGCCCTGCCAGGCCACACTCCGTGGCCACCTCCAGCAGGCCCCACACGCTAGCCCCAGGTCAGCTGCAGCACGGCCCAAATCTCATCCCTTCCACAAGCCCTGCTTCTGGTGCATGAGGCGCTGGAGTGCAGATGAACTCAAACCATGTCGAAGCCTAAACTCGATCTCCTGTTTCGCTTCTCTGGCCGCTGGGCAGTCGCTATGCACATCTGGGACATGGGGCGCTGGGGAGGCTCTCCCCGCCTGCAGAGTCTTCTGTGCCTGGCCTGGGTTCAAGCTAATCCAGTGGGGGACCTAACAGTCTCATCGGCTCTGGAACCCTGGAGCAGGCAGCGCAGGCCCCCGGGGACTTGTGGCTAGCAGGGTCCACCCGGCATGGCCACTCGTGGGCTAGCTGGGACTGGGGGGCCACAGCAGCCCCTGGCCCGGGCAGGAAGTAGGCTGTGTGTGCACCCTCAAGGGCACCACGCTGTCCCACGTACACAGCCCAAGTCTTCAGCGTCACCACCGCTACTACAGCGAAGGCCACTGCCTGAGGTCCCAGAGCCCTCCCTCTTTCCAGGCGCACACTCACCCGTGGCTCCTGCCACCTTCAGAATCAGTCTAAGGAGGGGATGGAAACAGCGAACGCACTGCTGAGCACACCCAGCAGGAAGGCAGCTGGGTAGGAGCACTACGCAGAGTCCTGATACGCCTCATCCCCACATGGCTTCCGGCTCCTCCCTAAAGCCAGAGTGATCTTGAAAGGGAAATGTTTTAAATCAACTCAGGACACTGAGGCCGTAAGGACAGTGCAACAAAGGACACCCAGAAAGAGGACCCCAGAGCCGCGGGGAGCGGCCAGGACGGTGGGGAGAGTGCGTTTGGAGAGAGGAGTTTCTGAGCAGGTTCCCAGGGATGCCTCTTTTCCTGTTACCGGTTTCTAAATAGCAGAATATAGGGCTGGTGAGATGGCTCAGTGGACTAAGCACCCCTTAGGCGAGCACAGGGACTAGGGTTGATCCCTAGCAGCACAGGCCATGCGTGCCCTGCTCCAACGGTGCTGAACCATCCACTGAGACTGGGCGTGGGGGCCCACACCTGTAATCCCAGGGCTGAGGAGGCTGAAAACAGGGGGATCACTACAAGTCTGAGCTGCGTAGTGAGACCCTGTACCAAATACATTTTTAAAAATTATAAAGAACAGAAGATATTCATTATAGGAAAGAAAGCTTCTATCCAAGGGGGGGGGGATGAAAGAGGACCCGAGTGAGTTGCCTTTTCCTGCCATAATGTTTTTTTCTGTATTTTAGGACAGGGTCTACAGGGTCTCACTATGTAGATCAAACTCGGAGTGATCCTCCTGCTTTCAGCCTCCCCAGCCCTGGGATTACAGCCGTTACAGGCACAGGCCACCACGCCCAGTCTCAGCGCACCCCGTGGGCAGGGCCAGCAGAATTGAACCCCAGTCACTGCTCTCTGACTAAGCAGACACTTCAGTCCACTGAACTAGCAGGCCAGCCCTCCCTGCCATAATTCTTAAATGTCATTGTGCACTATATTTTCTATCATGCTCAATTCAACACAAGTCACAGAACACACGTGCATGGCACACACCCCAACCAGGGATTTCCCACACCTACAAGACTTGGGTTACTGAGAAGAAAAAGTGGAGGCCCAGCGAGTGCTGTTTGCCTGCGCTGGGAGGTGTGGGAGAAACAGACAGGGGCTGAGAAAGGGCTGTGGCCCTGGGGACAGAGTCCAAGTCCACGCAGTGCCCTGGTGCTGAAGGTCACCAGGCACCAGCTCCTGTGCAAATCCCCTGGGTGGGAGTCAGAGAGAACAGGGCAGCCAGAGCCTCTGTGCCAGGGAAGCATCGTGTGTCTGCAGGCTGTCGCCTCTCCCTGCTGCCCCGCAACACCCACAGATGGTTGAGGCTTCCTCCGGACACACGACCTGTGCTGCATCCGCCTCCACAGGGTCAGTGGGACGAGCCCCCCCAGCAGATCCTAATTTCCAAGGTTAATGCTTCAGCAAGCAAAATCCCCAAAGTGACCCCCACCAGGGACATCCAGGGAAAGCTCCCTCCTGCTGAGCAGCGGAGGGACCTTTCAGGCAAGGCCAGGAGTGCAGGAAGGGCGTGATCCCCAGGTCAGAGGTCACACCACAACCCACGGCAGCGAGCAGGGGACGGCACCCAGCTCAGCTTACTATTTTAATTACAAACTCGGTGGCACAGAGCCAAGGCAGGGACTTAGCTGCCCACTGTCAGAGGTGCAGTGGAAGAAATGCAGAGGCTTTGGAAGGAAGATCGCAAGGCTCTCGTGCCTGGGAGGCAGCCAGCACGTGTGCAGAGGAGAAAAGGCCATGGACAAAAGCAGCTGACACTAGGGGCCTTGGGCCTGCGATGCCATTTTCTATTTTTATCAGCCTCATCAGTATAAAGACAGCTCACCTGTAATGGCACGACAGTCTATGTGTGGAAGGCTCTTTCTTGTTTAAATCCGGATCGCATAGCAAAGAGTACACAAAGGAAAAGGTGCGGTACCATTAAGGAGCCCTGCACTACTGAGAGAGCCTGGGATCCTCTTCGAGATTTCACTGTTGATTAAAAACAAAAAAGTATTGTGAGGGCGGGTGGGAAAATAGACCCTCCTCCTAGAAGCGTCAGGCCCACCAGCCATCGTGTGCCAGTGTCGCCATGGGCAGCAGGTTCTGAGCCCCTCTGCCACACATGCAGGACCTTAAACCTGCTCACCCCGGAGCTCCAAAGCCACACAAGGACCACGCCTTCCCTTCGCAATGAGGCACCTGCCACACACAGTTTCACCTTCTCTGAGGTTTGTTCTGCTGGAGTTTCAGTGTGGGATGCACTTTGTCCACTCCTTACTCAGACAGCCTGCTTCTTACAGTTTCATGACCTTCACCTGGAAGCAGCATGGGCCACACGTTTCAGACGTGAGACAGAAGATTCTGCAGCCCACGAGTGGCAGAGGCACAGCCCCATGTGGCCCTCCAAGGCCAAGATCAGGATTCTCCCACCACACAGTGACCCTCGTGGGGCCCAGCGTGGCCACACCTGCCCAAGTTACCATCACAGCGTAGCAAATGACCTCATTGGGAAGGAGAGGTTGTGTGGGCACCCTGCTGCGGAGTCACTTGGTCATCAAGTGACCAAAGGGTCCTCTGGAGTGTGAGTGGTGGCTTTTTATCAGTGGGGGCTGTGGAAACAGGAGAGACCCCTGGCCTGCCTAGCTCAGCGTGGAGGGAGCGATGTGGGCTCTCACTGGAAAACGGGTCCCAGAACCTCAGACCATGGGCCCCTTGGCTCCCGGAACGCGTGGTCCTTGGAGCACGACGCTCCTCATGGGACACATCTGTGACCCCTGATTCCTTGGCAGCACCCACTGACAGTTCCCAGAGAGGCTGTGCACAGACAGGAGAGGGGTCAAGGACTGTCGGACCTGGGCTCCGACCTCTTGCCAACCCTGGAGCAAACACGTCACTTAGTCCATTGGCACATGTGGGGTTCACGGGCTGAGACTCACCATCTTGGCTTCAGTCTGCCCCAGGCGAGGTCCACATGACTGCAGACGCACGGTTGTTGCTCCCTCAAGAGGGAAGGCCTTTGGGGTGCAGGCTATTGGACCAGGCCTGGGCCCAACTCAGGTACGGAAACCAGGCGGTGACCGCACCCAGGGAGACCCCCAAGACCAGTGTCCGGGGGCTGAAGACTCAGGGTGAGGTGCCCACTGCCTGACCCTCCTTCTGGCGACTCCCACATCGTTGTCTCATGCGGATGGTGCTGGGTCACTGCTGCAGACTAGCCCAGCAGGGATGAAGTGACAGCTGCACGCAGCTCTCGAGACAGGGTCTGCTTAAAAACTTTTCCACTCACCTGCATCCACTGCACATGTACCTGTGCCCAGCACACACCAGCACATCCCTCCACCTTCCCACCCACCCCACCGGGGTACAAGCTCAGCTGGAGCATGCTCATGGCTTCCTATGCACCTTGACCTGAGCTGGAGGATGGACAGAAGAGTAGACTAGAAAGAACAGTTGGAAGACCCATGTCAACCTTATTTTCTGTCTAGGAAAGCACATGCAGCTATCGGGGGGCACAGCGTGGTGGGCTGGCTGCGCAACGCGGCCCGCTCCTAACTGCAGCATGCAGCGGTCACAGGCTGACGCCTCCAGCCACACCCGTGTTTGTGTCTGCCGAGCCCTGGGTGATGGGGAGCAGCACACTGGGTGACGGGCGCCCAGTGAGGGGAGGGAACTGTGCCCGAGGCATGAGGGCCAGGCAGGAAGGCTGCGGCAGCCTAGGAGGCGTGCGGGCAACTGGGGAGGGGAGCTGGGGTGCAGGCTGAGAGGTGAGTCGTCCCTAAGGGTCTCACGGGGGCAGGACTGGCTGGAAGAGGCAGGCGCAGGGTGTGGCCCAGAGGGCGTGCTCCCACCCTGGCTCCTCTGCCCTCCACATTGCCATCGCATGAGCCTCTCTCCTCCCGCAGGCCCATCCGCCTGGGAGCCTGCCAACCACAGGCAGAACCTACTGGAAACCATAAGCCAAATAGGCCTCTCTGCCTTTAACTCATGGGCATTGGGTGCTGTGTGCTAATCAGCCAGGTATGGCGGTGCACAGCTGTAGCCCTGGCACTCAGGAGGCTGAACCAGGAGGGTCCCTGCAAGTACAGGCACAGCCTGGCTATAAAGCAGGCTGAAGACCAGCCAGAGCTGCACAGGGAAAGCTGTCTGCAGAAAACCAAAACCAAAACAAACCCTAACCAACTGCCCCCAAAAGTGCAAAGATAAAGAAATCAGAGATTAACGAAATAGGAAGATGAAAAACAGAAGAAACCAAAACTGATTCTTTTAAAAGATCAATAAAAATAACCATCCAGGCTGATCAGAGAAAAGGCAGAGGTGACGGACACGGGCACGGCCACGGCCACACCCACAGGACTCCTCAGGGACACTGCAAGATGGCCTGACGCCAGGCAGTGCAGCGGGGCGGACGAGCGCCGAGCTCCCCAGTCTCACCGAAAAGCAGCGTGTGCAGCTGGGAGGAAGCAGGCTTCCCAAACACTGTTCACTTATCCATTAAAATTACACTCTCAGCCTGAAGACCCCCACAAGAAAAAGCGCAGCCCAATGGCTGTGTGGATGAATCTGCAAGACACACAAGGAAAGGACTGCACTAATTCTACATAGATGATCAGAAACGGGAAAAGGAGGCGCTGCCTCGCAGCAGGGGTGACCCAGAACGGGACAGCCCTGCGGGAAGCACCAGCTGCAGAGCTCCTCAGGCACTTCCCAACACAGGTGAGCAGTCCCTGCAGGCACTCGGTCTTCACCCATTGCACAGCTACAGCAAAATGCCATGACTGGGTGATATTTAAAGACAAGAAACCAATTTCTCCCAAGTCTAGAGGCTTCAAGCTCAGGTCAAGGGGTGGCACCCGAGGCCTCTGGCTGTGTCCCAGCAGGAAGCAGTGCTGAGGCCTTGCCCACAGGAGGCACCACCCCGCAAGCACCACCTGCTCCAGGGGCAGGGTCTGCACAGCCCGTGCCTCTCCCACTGCCAGCTGGGCTGCCAGGGCCAGAGCTCACATGCACGCAGCAGCACACACGCTGCCGAGGTCCCCTCCAAGCCTTGCTGCATGTGCTTCTCCATCAGGAGGGAATCCCAGAGCAGAAGTCCTTGGAGGCCCGGCAGTTGGCTCAGGCACCCTGAGATGCAAACAGGAGAGGCGCACATCTGGCAGCTTTGTCTGCATAGGTTTTTTGAGATGTTTTATAACTTGGCTTCAAAAATTGATTTGTACAAGCATTTACTCCCTGATAAAGAGAAATGTGTGCTCCTTTGGCCCAGGGGACCCTGAGGGTGCCTGTTGGTGCTCTCTGCTGCTGTGTGTGGCCATGTGGCACATGACAAAATACACTTCTCTCGCTGGAGCAAGGTGCTGGGTATCAACTGACGGGAAGCTCTCCTGGGCTGAGACGGGGTGCCTGGGGCTCTGGCAGGCAGGCTGCTCGGCCCTGCTGCTCCTCCTGTGCCTTTCGGAAGCCTGCAGGCATGTGGACATCAGAGCAGCACAGCTGGATGTTTCCACAGAGAGGACCCAGCATCCAGGCCCAGCCAGCCCTGGGCCCCAGGCCTCAGCTCTGTGCAGGGCTGTGATGTGGCCCTGCTGGGACATGCTTTGTCCTCAGGTCCAGAGTCCTTGCCCACTCATTGGGGACCCTGTGGCCCCTTGTCCCATCATAGTGGTGCAGGGGCTTCAGGACAGGGACCTGGCGACAACCCAGGCCCAGGCTGTAGGCTGGCTGCCCAGGCTGGTGAGCAGTGAGCTGCTGCGCCCAGGTCCTCTCAGCCTCACCACGGCTCTCCGCCTCCCCAGACAGCTCGCAGCAGCCACTCAGGCAACCGAGGCATGAAGCAACTTTCAAAATACCTTTATTTGCCTCCATGGGCGGCACCTCCAGACAGGCCTGCCAGGGGTCACCACTGCACCTCGCAGGACATGTGTGTCCACTGCTCCCTCACGTTCACTCATCCACGTCTTCCGGCTCACCAGACTCCCCTGCATTAGAAGAAATCACTGGGCATCTCAGCAAGCAGGCGGAGTGCGTCTCCACAGCTGCCACAGTCCGCACGGGGTCGCGGGTACTCAGTGCTCCCAGCCGTGGCTAGCAGAAGCCTCTGTGAGGCAGAAGGTCCACATCCCTCCTCACCCGCCTCTCAGGGACAAAGCGTGTGCAGGCCCAGGGCTTCCAGCCAGTCACCATACGGATGTGACACTAGGTGGGACAGCAGTGCCAACCCCAGGGCCTTGCTACTGTCTAGCCACACACGCTGGTGACTTGAGTGTGGCCAAATCCACACAGCTGATGGCAGTGACACGGGCATGTGCTGCACACACACCCAACAAAGAAGCCAGAAGCTCCCAGCAAGGGCTGGGAGCCATCATCCCTCCTTCAGCCACTACTGCTGGACAGGTGCCAGTGCCACATGCTGCCACACACTGGGGGCAAGGAAGCAACAGAGGGCCACGCCTCTTCAGTCACTCTGCTAGAACTCTGCCCCAAGTGAACCCCAGCTGGAGAGCGTGGCAGGGCCAGCTGGCTGCCTGGCATCTTCCTGGAAGGTCCGTGGCCAGGATCCCAGCCCGCAGCAGCTGGGGCCCACCTTCCTCTGTGCTCTCGCCACTCTTCTTGGAGACAGAGCTGCTGAGTGGCTTCGATGGCTCTGAGGAGACTTCCTTGGGCTCAGTGCTGGTCTTGATGGGCAGCGTGTCCTCTGTGAGAGCCTCCTTCTGCGTCTTCCTCTCTTGGACTATTCTGGTAGGGAGAAGGTCTCTGTCACAGTCCAAAGTAGGAGGCAGGTGCTCTGGACCGGGCTTCTCCCTACTCCCCTGCCCAGCATCAGGACAGCTGGACTCTAGGCCACCATGCTGCAAGTCACAGCCAGGCCAGGCTGCTGGAAGACACTGCCTACTGCCACTCAGGCTGACCTGAGTCAAAGAAGGGCCTGGTGTGGCAGGTGCTGGGCAGAGGGAGGGTTCCAGCACCGCCCTGGCCTGGGGACAGCGACCAGCTGCCCAGCCTCAGTCTGTGCTCCCGTGCTCCTCTGTGGAGATGGGGGAGGGCCCATCCCTGAGACTGCGCTCATGGCAGGCAGGATGGGTACTGTGGGTGGGACTTAGCCAGCGCTCAGGGCAGGGCAGGAGCCCAGCGACACCGTAGGCTCCGCACACACAGCCATCCCGGCAGGTTCCAGGGAATACTTGATGACCCTGGGAAGGGACGGTCCTCAGTGCCACACAGGCCAGAGGGTGAGCGAGGAAGGACAAATGCCTGGAGCACAACCAGCCACCAAGTGTGGACAATGGCTGTGTAGAGCTCCAGAGGGAGGAACAGGTCCCTGCCTCCCTTGGCACCCACTAAAGAAGTGGGGAAGGGGGAGGGGAGGGGGAGGAGGGAGAGAAGAGGAGGAAGGGGGGAGGGGAGGAGAAAGGATGGAGGAGCGGAATGGGACGCACTTGTAAACGATGATGACCATGAAGGCAGTGGCGATGACCACAAGCAGGATGGACAGCATATGCACGTAAACTGCAAGACAAGTCAATGGCCAGCAATTACCAGGAAGACCCATGGGCAAAGCAGGTTAGGGGCAAGCAGAGATGAACCACTCACCACCTGTCTGGCCTGTGGCCCCGTCCCCACTCTTTCAGCCCCACCCCTGCACTTGGGGCTCCAGGTTCCAGGAGGACCCAGGGAGAGCTTCAGGGCAAGAATGTCCAACACAGCCCCTCTTGCCTCACGGTCCTCTCGTACCCTCTCTTGTGCTGGGGATAGAGCCCAGTCAGGCTGGAGAGGTTGGACTCAGCCCCATCCCTGCCCCTTCCACACACTGTCACCCAGAAGGAAGAGGCAACAGATGTCAGAAATGGGGTCTGGAATGGGGATTGTTCACATGTAGCTCTAGGATCACGGCGCTGGCGGGGTGGCGACCCACAGCTCCAGAGATCGCGCCACTGCTGCCACCCCAGCCTCGATGCCCCATGCCCACCCCTGCATCCTCGACCCAGAATGGCCCCTACTGTGTCTCACTGGAAGGAGACCAGTGGTGTTGGCCATGTAGGGGACCCTCCACCCAGCGTGAACTCGTCCTACGGCACCTTGGTGGAGGACACCCCCTTTCTACATACCACATTTGCAGGTACCAGGCACCAAGACACTGGCACAGGCCTGGGGCAGACCCAGCTTACAACAGGAGGAAGGAAGAGAGCCACAGCAGTAGGCAGCAGGAGTCCCAGGGGACCTGCATTCCTAGAAGACCCCAGGTGTCTAGAAATGGATATGGATCCCTCACATGGGGCCTGAAGTCAGACAGCAGAAAGGGAGAGAATCTGAGAGCGCACAATGGCACCCCAAGCCCTCAGGGTGACTGCTCGGCAAGGGTGAGGGAGTGGGGGCAGGAGAGATTGCAGAGGGAAATAGGATAGGCAGTGTGGCCCTCAGGGACACACCAGAAGGCTGAGCATGGTGACACAATTGCCTGAACACACCCTGGGAACTTGCTGAGGGGTAGAGGTCAGACTCAGCTGCCTGGGCAGCTCTGCTGCTCTGATGCAGAGAATGGGATGGGACTGACTCCTCTAAGACACTGGGTGGCTTGCAGCTCCCACCTCGCTTCATTTTGGGCCATCTGCACAGGGACAGTGTCCCCATGGCATGGGGACACTCAGGAGGGACACCAGACCCACCCACAACAAAGCCAGTCTCCCCAAGCCGGCCTCTAGCCTGTCACATGTTCAGGGCCACAGTCTGGGTGGCACCAGTCCACGCAGCTCATATTATCACCCCATATGATAATCGTGGACACATATGGGGTGTGGCACCAGGCACACACAGAGTAAGTGTGCTTCCAGTGACGTCAGCCAAATCCAGCCAACCCAGCTGAGTGATAGTGACAGCCGAGAGCAAGAGAGCCGGGCTTGCAGGGGGGTCCCCTCATGCGTGCACTCCAGGAGGTCTGCTCCTCACTCTGCTGCAGTGTCTCTGCTCATGACAGAACTCGGGACTGTTGGGAGGACAGACTACACTGACACTGTCACTCACACCCACTGGCTGCACCCTGCTGACAGGACACCCCACCACAGGGCTCCCACTCACGATAGTGGCCAGCAACCCAGCAGGTGGCTTTTCTTAGAAACCATGCACTGTGTTCCATCTTCCAGGGAGAACAGCCACTAAAGAAAGGACTCCTCTCTTTAAGGAGCATCTGGGGACCTCCCCCTGAACCACTTAAATGGAAGACTCAAAATCAGCTCGGCATGTCCCATGAAGAAATTGAAGTGCTCAGGAGACATGACACATTCAACAATGTGCCCTAACTCAAGCCCAAAGAATGAAGGCAAATCTTTCCCTTCTAATTCCCACTTCTTTCTGAGAGAGCTAACACTAATTCCCCAAGTTCATATTCTTAATAATACAGATTATGCTATAACACAATGTGCACTTCAAACCAGCTGACTGAAGAAGTCGATGAAAGGTTTTCATAACATGGAATTACGTGCACAAAGAACTCGTAACACCCTGTCACAGAGTACTGCAATTCACACAGCACAGAGCTTCATCTGCTATCTGGAAGGGAAAAGATGTCAAAGATATGAAACACAAGGGAAGGTATGGTGCAAGCCACATGCAGGCCCTGCTGAGCGGCTCCTCCTGCAGGCAGCCAGCCTTCCAAGTGAGAGACAGCAGAAGCTGAGAAGTGCGGGCCTTCAAGCTGCTTACTAGACTTTGAAGGAAAGATGGCTTGGGGCTCATCTGTGTGAAAGGGGTGAGCTGTAGGCCTCCCTGGGCCAGGGACCCCAGCAGTGCGGCTACTGCTGAATGCAACTGGCCTTCAATGGCGCCAGCAAGGGGTGAGTGTGCTGACTTGTGCACTGTGTGACATGCAGTGCTCCAGGTGCCGGGGCCTGTGCCCTCTACTGAGAGCTTCAAGGGACACAGCCCCTCAGGAGCTGCCCAGCAAGCAGGGCCTTGCCTGGGTGGCCACTCTCCACTCCCACCACACTCTGCTCCACTGGGACACAGGGAGGTGCAGATCACTGGAGCCAAAGACGGCCACTGTCCTGTGTCTCGCCTTGGGAACCCCAGCAGCAGAGTCCTCACTCGCACACTTCTGATGCTCAACTCTGTCAAAACAGGGACTCTCCGAGGACACCACATTGTACAAGTGTTCCAAGACCTGACTTCAGAGCTACCGCGCATATTACAGTAATTATTCCACCCACTTTTCAACAACCAAGTTAGATTTTCACAGAAAGAAAGTATGGCCATACACTCACATGAAAAATGCATCCATGCGCCCACAGGATGCCCCACTCTGTCCTGACCAGGACTTTGGAACAGCTGCTTTAACTACACCAAAGGGCAGAAGCAAAGGGCACCTGACAGCCTGTACCAGGGCGGGACAGCAGGCTCCCAGGCCCCGCCCCCCCCACGCACCCCATGCACGGCACACTGTGCTGCACTGGATGCTGCAAAGCCACCGGGGGGGGGGGGGGGGGACCGCCTGCATCTGCACTGATCTCATAGAGAAAACCCTGAAGAGTTGCCTGGAGAGACCGGCGCTCACGTTCAGCAAGGCTGCTAGATGTGAGACCAGCATGCACCACGCCACTGGATTCCCACATCCTGCCAGTGGACAGCCTAAAAATGAGTCTGGACCCTTACACTCACCATGGTGCTGAGACCAGTAAAATGCAGAGGTTAAAGCTCAGGATAGGGACAATGAAAACTGCAAAATACTATTTATTTAAAGAAATCAAATACCTAAATAAATGCAAAGACATCCCTTGTCCTTGGATCACAAAAATGACCACTGTGTTTGTGGAAGGCTCTCTACACCACCTCTGGATTCAATTCTAGCCCTGTTAAATTACCAAACATCATTTTTGGAAAAATTCATGAGCTGATTCTAAAATTTATATGGATATGCAAAGAACTCATAATAGACAAAATACTAAAAAGAAAAATAAAGTTAGGGCCAGCCAAGTAACTCAGTGGATTAAAGCACCTGCAAGCAGGCGCAGAGGCGAGGGGTTTGATCCCTAGGCCTGCCATGCCAGCCCAGCCCCAGAGGCACACTGAGACAATAATTGAAACTAGACATGGTGGTGGTCGCCTGTAACCCCAGCTCTTGGGAAGCTGTAAACAGGTGGATCGTTACCAGTCTGATCTAGTAGTAAGACCCTGAATACCCTGTAGACCCTTCCCTAAAATACAAAAAAAAAAAAAAGTTGAAGATCTCACACTTCCTGATTTCAAATTTTATTACAAAGCTATAGTAATCAAAGCCTTCAAACTAGGCCTGGAGGCACAGGCCAGCAATCTCAGCACTTCTGGGGATGGAGGCAGGAGGATCACACATTTAAACCCCTAAGTCGCCCCTCACCTGGGCGACTTAGGGGTTTAGCAAGATGCTAGGTCAAAAATTAAAAATAAAAAAGAAGAACCCATGGTTCAATGAAAAAACCCTGGGCTCTATTTGCAGCCCCTGGTGCTGGCTGCAGACAGACACACAAGCCAGAGGAAAGGCCCCAAGAGCCCAGGGCCACACTTGCTCCTCAGGCCAGCAGTCGTCCAGCAAGGACACTCTTCAAGGGCGAAAGAACCGTGTCTCCACCAACAGTGCTGAGCACGCAACAGAAGAGTAGACCTGTGGTCCTACCTCTCATCATATGCAACATAAGCTCAAAATGCACAAAGACCTACATGCAAGAGCTGTAACAGCAGAGCTCTAGAAGATACTACAGACTCAAATCTTCATGACTTTGGACGAGGTGATGGTTTGTCGCAGCAGGAACAAGGTCTCTGAGGTGGGGGCTGGGTCCCCATAATGACCTCCACTTCTCTTCCAGCCTTTGTCCTTACTCCAAGTGAGGCTCTTAGCAGGATGTCAAGACTCATAGGGCCAAGAGAAAGTTCAAAGTATGGCAAATGCAGAGGAGGCAGGTGAAGCTGTTTTAGCAGCTGACAGAAGCCCTGGGCTTAGGTTGCCAGTGAGCGTAGGCGTTCCTGGGTCTGCTATGTGTGAGCTGGTTTCCAAAACCACCTTCTGCCACTTGGCCTGGGCTGGGCCCTCAGGGTCTCAGCCTTTGTGTCTGGGAAGAGACAAGGCCAACATAAGTGCATATAAGTGACACTTCTGTACGCACACGTGGGCTCATCTGCTCAGACGCGTGGGACCTGAGAAACACGCATGGCTTCTGCAGCGATGGTCGCCAGGCTGTGCCCTTGTTTTCCCTTTTTTTTTCTTTTTTTTTTTTTTTGGCGGAACTGGGGATTGAACTCAGGCCCTTGCACTTGGCAGGGAAGCGCTTTCTACCGAGCCATCTACCTGGCCCCCAGTTGTTTGTTTTGGTTTGGTTTGGTTTTTTTCCCTTGTTTTCCTTTCTGCCCTTGCAGTTTCTTAGGTATGACATCAAAGCCAAAGCAACCAAAGGAAAAGCAGATAAAATGGGCGGTATCAAAGGTTATCAAAGGAGTGCTCTCAGGGTCACCATCAAAAAGTGAGCAAGAAAGCGGAAGGATGTACTGGATTTCACGGAGCGGAAAAAGGTCTCATGTTCAGAGGTCCACAAGGCCCTCGGAACGCCATGCGTGAAGACAGCTAGCCCCGTGAAAAGCCCCGCAAAGGGCCTAACGAGCCCTCCATCTGAAGGAGCGGTGACAATAGCAGAGCCCATTCACGCACACGGAACACCATGATTCACAAGGAAAATAGTCACAGCTGTTAGGGACGCAGCCCGTGCGGAAGCTTCCGGCTGGCAGCTGCATACACAGCAAGGGCGTGGTCATGCCAGAACACAGTTCGGAAGACCCCTAAAGACCAAAGACGGGAAGCGCACATCTGCCCCAAGACACGCCTAGGCACCACTCTTCACGGCCAAGTGACGAGCGCAAGGCGGCGCTTCTGGGCAGCAGAGGCCGCTGTGCGCGCGCCGAGTACCTCGGGAGGGCGGGGCCCACTAGGCTGTTAGGCGAGAGAGGGCGGGACTGAGGCTTCTTCCGAAAGGGGTGACAGAACCGAGTCAGGTGGGCAGAGTTCGCAGTTTTGTGAATCTGCGGAAATATATGCTGAGACCCCAGGGAGACGGGGCACCACGGCCCACCGTGGCCTTCTTCCTCTCTCAAGCCACGTTGTGCCTTTGTTCCCAAGCTCTACCTTCACTGGAGATGACGGACACCCTGAAGCAAGTCACCAGCACAGGAAAGCGGCAGGGCGCTGTCTAGCTAGATACCAAAGGAGACAGACAAACCGCAGGAACAAGAAAGGGTCCGCCCAAAACAGGACAAGTGGGGCCAAAGGAGGCAGCTGGACAGCAAGGGGGGGATGGCGGCAGAGCCCAGATGACCTCCTGTCAGCAGGGAGCTGCGCCCTTCACTCTGCAGGGAGGGCAGTGCGGGCCACAGCCGGGCCAGCCTTGCTGACACTGCGGCCCCTGAGACACAGCACTTCAGTGCAGCCGTGAGGCCCAGGAGTGTGCACTGATCAGAAGCAACGAGGCAGTGCGCCCTCACTGGGCACCACGGAGCACCTGCTCCTCCCACGTGGCTCTCTGGGGTGTGTCCTCCCTGAACACATCCTGCTGGCCTGGCCTGGCCTCTCCTACCACTCACACAGCCCTGAAGGCTCACAGGCCAGACACCAGAAGCAGGAACCCATCACGCCTCTGCCGGGTCCCCAGGTGACCAACATGGGACAGCAGTCAAGCCTGTCTTCAGCAAGCCTGGCAGCCAGGACAAGGGACCTGTAGGTGCATCACAGCCCTGGGATCCTGTCCAGCTCACACCCACAGGCAGAAGCACCCAGAGCAGTGAGAGACAGCACTAGCAGTACTCACTGGGCACAACCTTCTCGTAGCAGACACTCTTGTAGAAGCAGCACCCCAGCTCCTTACAGCGGTCTCGGGAGACGTTGTAGTCACAAATGTCATACAGGGGGATGTTGCACACTGCAAGGCACAGACATGCACTGACACGGTCGAAGGTGAAGCCACACTCCTTCCAGGGAAGCCAAAGCAGAAGGCCACAGTGGCGGTCTGGGTTGAAGGCTCGGTTCCTCTAGAGCTCTGTGTCATGCATGTTGTGGTTTGAAATGAGGATCTTGAATTAATTCAATTTCTGCATAAAATAATGGGGCCTAATTTGGTGCAGGGCTTGGGTGGTCAGAAAGAGGAAGCAGGATAGGCCAGAGAGCTCAGCAGACTACAGCGGCTGCTTAGGCAGAGCACAGTGGCCAGGGCTGGATCCCTGGCCTGCAGTGCCGGCCCCACCCCCAGGTGCACTGAGATGGCAACTGAGACTGGGTGTGGTGGCGCACACCTGTAAACCCAGCGCTTGGGAGGCTAGAAATAGGAGGATCACTGCGAGTCCGAACTACATAGGGAGACCTGTAGACCCTGTACCAAATACATTACAAATAATAATAATAATGATTACAGAAAGAGGAAGCAGCTCACAGAGCCGTGCTGGGCACACCAGGAGCCTCCAAGAGCCCTAAGGGACCCGAGCACAGGGCTGAGGCCAAGCCCAGGAGGTCTCGTGCTTGGGAGAGGCAAGGGAGATCACTAAGGGTGCCAGAATTGGGCAACAGAAAGCCTGTCCACTGTGGTGCTGGTGGCTGAAGCCAGGGTTATCCCACAGAGCTGCATCCCAGGCTCTGGTAAAGCTTTATTTTGAGACAGAGTCTCACTAGGTTGCTAAATTGCAAAGACTGGGCTTGAAATGGGGATCCTCAGCCTCCTAGAGTGCTTGAAGCGTAATTTTGGGGCCATGGAGATGGCTCAGTGGAATGAACGCTTCCCTGGCAAGTGCAAGGGCCTGAGTTCAATCTCCAGTTCCACCTAAATAAGTAAATAAAGATACAAAGTTTATAAATTAGGAAGTGCAATTTCTAACTGCCAGTTCTGACCCCCAGAGGAAAAACGAGCAGGCAGGGTAGGGCAGGAAGCAGCAGCAGACCACTCTGACAAGCGACCACTCACAGCCGCCATCAGGGCCACCCCTAACTGCAAAGCTTCGTGAGTGGCAGTGGGGACCCAGCCACACTTTGCCACTCACCAAGCTGAGGCTGGAGGGACAGCGGACACCCCTGCTGGACGGTACCTCCTCTAGACTATGTCAGGGCAAGGCCTGAGGGCCACTTCCTGCCTTGTATGAACGACAGACAGTGAGGGGAGGGCAGTGGGCAGCAAGAGAGTCCCTGAGCCCATTGAGGCTCAGGGTGGCCAGGCCCTGGTCAGGCATGTGGAAACCTGGAGCCAGGGGGACAGTAAGGTCCTGGATGCGACAGATGAGGGGGCAGCAGGAGAGGGTGCCCACGGCCGCTCCTGCGTACTTGCCAGCCTGGAGGCACTTTCTCCTCTCTTCAGGTCATGACCCCCGGAACAGGACAGTGGGCCCGAGCCCCTAAAGACCCACAGGCCCACCCTACTGGTTTGGGTCAGCTTGGTCAGCCTGTCTCCGACCACAGGTGACCTGAGTCTGACTCAGAGTGGTCTGAGCCCTGGTCACTTTTTGGTATGAAAACTCCTGGCCTGAGAGTCCCTGGGGCCCCACATTCAGAATCCCATCTGACTCTGGGGAGCTTTCTCTCTTAGCAAACATGCCTCCCACCCACCTCCTTCAGCCCTGAGGGGCGCCAACCCAGGTGAAGCACTGTCTCATGGACAGAACCACCCTGCCCTGGGGAGCTGGCTACAGACAAGATGCGCATGGGGCCTGGCTCCTCACCCCAAGACCCCTCCAGACCACACTTGGAAACGCTGCTGCCATGGGCCCTCAGTCACCCTGGGGTGACCCAGGGACAGCACCCAGGCCCCAGCTTGCCATCCCCCATGTGGAACCACTGCAGTACCCAAACAGGCCACAGCTCTCCAGTGGCCCTAGGACTCAGGCCTCCACCTCACTGCATCTGGTGCTTGCTTGGCATCCACCACACACAGCGCCTCCTGAGGACCAGGAGCTGGCATCCTCGCCCAGCTTCCGAGCAAGAAACCAGCAGGCCAGGTGTCCACTCCAGCCTTGCACCCATGTTTCACTGGTTGTAACAGAGAAATGAAGCTCTGAGCTCAAGGGAGAAACAGCCCAGAGCACCCAAGCTGCAGTAGGCAAAGGCTTTCCCGCCTCTGCCGTCCCAGGCTCGAGCTACTCCTGGGCACTTCCAGAACATTCCCCTGCCTGAGCCCAAGTGAATACTGGCATGCTGGGCACACACCCACTGCTTTGAGGAAAGGGGGGGTGGCGTCAGTGCAAACTCCAGCATCTTTGTGGTTCCTGCTTTGTTGAGAAATGTTTTCCCTTAAGAAAGCATCATTCTTAAAGTGAGAAGTGCAAGTGTCTGAAGAGCACAAATTCTAAACAAAACATGCAGTGAATGCTTAAATTAGAGACATTTGCTGCAAGAAAAGACACACTGCCAGAATCCCCTGGGGACCGCCCAGCTCTGCCTGTGCCCACAGCAGCTTTGGGGGCTTGCTTGGTCCTAAGCATCTTCATCCAAGCTTTGCTTGCTGCCTTGACGCCCCCATTTTCCTTTCATGGTCATTTAATTTTGTGGCAGAAACAGCCAGAAGCCGCACAAGTGAAAGAGATGGATACAGCCCCAGTGTCCTGGCTTTCTTTTACCAGCTGCCCTTCTTTCGGATGGCACTCGGCAGCAGCACTCACTGTATTGTCAGAGCTCGATGACACTCAGGAGAGGTCTCCAGAGCTGCTACCAGAAGCGGCTGAGCGGCAGGCTGAGTGAGCTGGGCGGAGGAGGAGCCTCATGGAGTGTGTCTTGTAACACAACCAAGTTTCCAATGCCAGCACCCGCCATGCATTTGATCACGGCTCATTTAGTTGCCACCTGATACAAAAGCGTGTCCGGCCCTCTAGCACCCTGGCCACCCTGAGTGTCTCTGTTCCTTCCAGGGTTTGGGAAACTTTAGGCATGGCTCTTTTTGCAATGCCATTTAGGAAATGGAGACTCATAGTGTCCCCTATGAAACCCAGATGCCCTTGCCTGCCCTGCCGCCCAGCAGGGTGACACAGGGTGAACACAGCTCTGGCGTCCTGGTTACCTGCGAACTTCTGCAGCAGGTGGGGAGGGGACTTCTTGGCTTCTGGCTCGTATCTCATGGTCGCAGTGGGCAGTGACAGGGGACACAGTGACCAGACGCAGGACACTCCACAGGGCTGCCACGCCCTGCAGAGGACCACGCTCAGCAACTCCCCTAAGGCACAACAGTATAGCGCCCACCTGCCCCTCTCCATGTCCTCCAACTTGGAACTGACCACCTGCAATGTCCACTGCTCCGTGGAGCCTGAGCTGGGCAGGCCCACAGTCAGCTGTGACATCACAGAGCCCTATGAGGTCACACAGTGTTCCTTGGGGTGGCATTCAGAGCGAAGGACAGTCCGTCCACTGCTTCCCACAGGTGCTGGCTGTGTCCAAGCAGCTGGAAGAGGCCTTGGTGCAGGGATGTCACCCTCGGTCACCCAGCCTGGCTCAGGCAGACAGCGGCTCTGGCCTCCTCCCTGTGCCCCTGCAGAGGAGGGCCAGGCTCCGGAGGCTCCGACTGCCAAGTGGAAGAAGAACTGCAGTGATGGCGTGTGCTGGGCAGGAAAGGTCACCGCCGTCACAGGGTGAGTGAGGCCAGAGCTGCCCAGGCCGCCAGCACCATCCCTAGGTGAGAAGCTGCAAAGCAGATGTTCTATTTGATTGGCACCACCTGGTCACACCTGTGTCCCTGTCTGCTGCACAGACAGCAGCTGGCCAGACTCCCAACAGTGTCTCACTGCTGTTGCCATGGCAGCGGCAGCCCAAATAATGAACTCTCCCCCACAGTCAAATACCAGCTTTCCGCAGAGTTGCAGCTCACATCTGCCTCTGTGTTATTAAATGCCGATCGCTTTTGTTTACAAATATACCTAAGGTAGTGAAACACCTTGGGGAAGCAAGCACAGCAGCGGCAGCTGGCCCACCAGAGTGGTTTAGGCAGTGTCCAGGGGCCCCGTGCTCAGCTCCACTGCTGGAGCTGGTCCAGCCTCGAAGCACAGGGCAACCCTCAGGTCCTGCAGTGGCAGAGGTGGCCTAGGCCAGGCTCTGCATGAATGATCAATCACGCAGGCCATCGCTGCGGCATAAGCTGTGTCCCCAAGATGTGCTCCACCCCCACTCAGTCCCTCAGCTCACATGGCCCTTGGGCAGTGGTCACCGCAGACATGAATCAGGGAGGCGAGGACCAGCCAGGTGTGGCCATCCCAGACCCAGTCTTTAAAGGCCAAGTCTGGACAGAGACACACAGAGCTATCTATGAAGATGGAGGTAGAGGCAAGAGGGCTGCTTCCCTAAGCCCAGGAGAGCAGGGCAGTGGGGTCCATGTTACCCCAGCCCTCCAAGTTGAACAGGCTGCCCCTGACCGTGACCTTGCAGCGCAGGGCTGGGAGATTCTCCTGTGGACTAGAGCAGCCTCCCTCCTAGAGTTTCAGAGCTGCAGGTGGAGCCAGAGAGGAGGGGAAGGGGGGGAGGAGAGGAGAGAAGGGGAAGGGAGGAGGCATCAGGGAGGGAGGGAGGGGACTGGGGATGTAGCTCATACAATGCCCTAGGGTCTATTCTCCAGTAACACAGAAAAAGCAAAAAGGCAGAAATTTTTCAAGATCCAGAAAAGAGATGAAGCAATGACTTAGAAGATTCTGTCTGCGTGGCAATGAATCTATAAAGCAATTTGAAAAAAATAAAACACCTTTACAATGTAGTCCCTGATCCACTAGAATACCCTTCCCTGCTGATCTCTAATTTCTTTCCATAGCACTTTCAACACTAAGGCTTCGCCTACCCTAGTCAGGTATGGCCCACACAGGTCACCCCTGCACTCTGGAGGCAAGAGGGTCACAAGGTCCAGCAAAGCTGGGACAACTTAGCCCTTAATGAGACTGTATAAAGTTAATAAAGAAAAAAAGATAATGATTTTAAAATGAAATGAAAGGGCTGGCGAGATGGCAAGGCAGTCTAAGCGCCTGCCTCGACAAGCACAGGAACTGGAGTTCCATCTCTGGCACCACAGGCCATGCCAGCCCCGCCCCCAGGCATGCTGAGCTGGCTCCCAAGCCCCCGCATGGTGGCACATGCCTGTAATCCCAGTGCTGGGGAGGCCGAAAGGCAGAGGATCACTATGTGTCCAAGCTGCAGAGTGAGACCCTGTACCAAATACATAAATGAAAATTAATAAAATAAATGAAAGTGCTGGGGCACAGGTCACTTCGAAGGCCTGGCTCAGCAGTTACCACCCCCACCTTAAGTATCTTCTGCACTATTTATTCTTCTTGGATATTTTTTGTTACTTGAAGACACTGTTCTCCACTTGTTCCTACTACATAAACATCACTTCTGTGTACCTGTGTTGAGCACCATTAACTATAACTGTAGGAACTTCTGCATTTTCTGTGTGGACAATGTAACTGGGACCCCTCCCTCTGGGGGCAGTGTTCTGCCCAAACTGTGTGTGTATCCAGACTTCTGGCCAACGCTCTGGTCCTAATATGCTGCCAACTTCATCCCCACAAAGAGAAGCTGTATTTCACAATTTTCAGAATCTAGAAATGTAGCAATAATTTTGTTTGCCGTAAATACTTTTCTTTTTCTTTTATTCTTAAGCCAAAGTTTGGTCCTTAACCCTCTGGATGCTACGTACTTTGAGAAGGTTGCGCTCAAGGTAGCTCAAGCTCATGGGAGACCCCTCCCTCGGCCTCCCAAGTGCTAGGATTGCCGGCGTGTGCACCATGCCCAGCAGGCTACCTTTTCCTTCTTATATATTGAGATTCAATTTGCCTTAGTCACCTTCTTGCCTACTGGATTAACAGGACCCCTTTGTTACCGTGGCTGATTAGGCCCGCAATCTCTCAAATAAGGGGATGGAGAAAATCAGTGAGGCAAATAAAATGATTTCAGGGTTCCAGGAAGATCCAAACCCTCTGAGATTTTCTGGGGGTTTAGACCAGAAACTTCTCTGAGGGTCATATTTATTAGCTTTTCAAACAAAGGAGGAGTGTAATGAAGATGCAGGAATCTGAGCAGGACTTGGGAGTCCCTTCAGGGCTTCTCCAGGAATTAATTAATTCTCTAAATTAACGTGTGATGTTAATTTAGGGGAACTGGGTTATCTCCATAAGCCCACAGCTTGCAGTCCCCTTGCAGTCAGTGGGGTTGGAGCCCATGTCCTCGGCTGGGGTCTTCTCTTGCCCATTGAGGCCTCCCAACTTCACAGGCCAATACAGGCCTTGGCAGGACTGTGACTAAGAGGTTCACTTACTATGAGTCGGCTGCCCATCTCCAGACAAGGGCCTAAGCCTGGGGCAGACTCGCAGGTAAACACGAAAAGCCAACTGGTTAATATTAAATCCTTGGCTTCATAGTGGTCTCCATCACTTGGCAATGGGACACACCACCTGCAAATTTAAAGGACAAGTCAGCAGGTTCCAAGGCAAGAGGGCAGGGCAGAGCTGCTCCAGCATGGCGGACAGGAAACTGCAGGGAGGGAGGACCCGGGAGGGAGACCTAGCTTCCAGGCCCTCCTGTTGACACCAGTCAGCTCTGAACCAGCATCCACCACCTTCCACACCCAGGACCGGGGCACTCCAGATCTGAATCACACATGCCTCTCTTTTCACTTTTTACATCCTCCTTCCTGTTGCTTGCCCTGTGCTCCAAGTGGTGCTGCCACCCTGACACAAGTTTGCCAAGGATGTACCCTCCTCTACCCTCAAGGGCTGTTCCTAGCCCTGCGCTTCCTAAACAGGGGGAACAGCACACTTGGAGCCAGCACTGCCAGCGCCGCACCTCTGTTCTTCGTGGCACCTTGTTCATCTTCAGGAACTTGCCAGCTCACATGCGTAAGACAGCGGCGAGCGAAGCTGCTCCTTATGATGCACCGCACCGCTGCCCACCTGCCTGCCACCCACACTCGGCAGCTGCCCTTCCCTACCACCTCCGCTTCTGCCAGGCTTGGGGGTACTCAGCGGTGCCAACCATGCTTTGGTTTCCTCACCCCCCTTCCCCTTCCCCTAGTTTCAGCTTCACATGCTCTCAGCCTGATCTCAGGTGAGATTGCTTGCTTCACTGTCACAGCTTCACACACGAAGTTTAAAAGCTAAAGAAACCCAAAGAACACAGGCAAAAGCACCAAAAGAAAACACATTTTGTGAAATAAGAAAAATAATCGGTTTAATAATTACACCGACATAGCACACGCTTTGGAGGAGCCAATGCAGCCCATGGCTGCAACCAGGTGACTCTGGAAGCAGGTGGCCTGGCGTCCAGGTAACAGCCATGTGGGCCCAGGGGCATAGAGGTCCAGAGGCTGCATCTCGGTATCTTTAGAAAGTGCTTTGGAACTGCAGGGCCAGAAATGGCTTCTGCTCAGCCCTGCAGGACCCTTCCAGGCGCCACCTCCTGCCTACAGAGGTCACGTGGCAGAGGGGACAATGGGTACAGCGGCAGGTGGGTAAAAACCACTGGTGGACAGGTGCTCGCCTCCGCAGGGAGCCCAGAAGTGGGGGGTGATGGAGGTGGACGTGGGGGCTGTGGAAGGCAATACATCTGCCCTCAGTGGCCACCCGCGGCAGTGACGGTATGGAGACGAGTGCTCTCATGAGACACTTAAGCGAGTCCTTAAGGCAGGTCCACAGGACGTCGTGCTGGGCACAGGGGCTACACACCAGCCATGGAAGGGCTGAAGAGAGTTGTTCCTGAGTTAGATTCTGCTCTGATGGCAAACCACTCCACCCTCATGCCTCCCGCCACAATGTCTGTGTGACCAAGAACACTTAGGGAAACGGCTCGTAGAAGAGGCTTGGGCTTTAGTTGTCCTGCACAGGCAACAAAACGCTGACTGTGCAAGTTGGCAATGCTAGCAAAAGGCCTGGCCCAAGTGGGCAGGGGCTGTCAACAGCAGTGAGTGGAGGGAAAACCAGAGAACAACTCTATCTAGGGCATCGAGCCAGAGGCCTCCAAATGAAGGAGACCAGAGTGCAAAGGGCTGCACTTGCCAGTGCCAGGCAGGCTGTCCTACGGCTCAGGCAACCGGCCACACAGGGCCACAGCTCTGCTCCTGAAGCAGCAGCTGCTCCAGGTCCTAGGGAGAAGCTGACCCTGCTTCACAGCTACCTGCTGAAGAGGAAGGAAACAGATGTGTTCTCATGGTCACTGTCACTCACTCCAAAGCAAAACCAAGTCCTGGCCCTCCGGCTGGACCTCAGGCAACATGCATTCTCCAGAGGCCTCATGGGGACACAGACACCCAGTTCCACATCCAGCAGCTGGGACTTGGCCAACCCAAGGGGCGTATTGCTTTATTTCTGTGCTGAGGTGAGGTCCAATGGGAGTGGCGAGCAGCCCTCCCTGGGGTTAGCCACAGGGGCACAGCTGGTCTGTGGGTGCCGTTCCCAATGTCCTCATTCTTGTTGGCTGCTTCAGTGTAATAAATAACGCTTTATGTACAGGTCTAGTTCTCTCTCGAGGGACGATGGACAGTGCGCTGTCGGATCCCCAAGGAGCCTGTGCAGAAGTCTGCGCACCCCCACGGGGCTGCGAGCACACCAGGACCGGCATCCGAGGGAGGCAGAGCAGACTGCAGCTGGACGGGGCTGCTGCACTCTTGGACCCAGCTGACCGCCCTCAGTTGGCACTGCCCTTGCCTGGCTGCAGGACATAGGCTGAAGGGCGCTCTTGGGGCGATCACAACACACGCACAAGACCACACTGCTGCCCATGTGCACAAGGTGCTCAGAGCACCGTGGAGACTGGGGTCGTAGGCGCAGCCATGACTAGGGGTTCATGGGAAGGGATCCTAGCAGAGGTGAGCCCAGGTGCATAGTGTGGGCCTGCGTGCAGAGGGGAATTCACAAGCAGGGTGCGCAGAGCACGTCCAGGTGCGGTCGAGTCTGGCCTGCACTGCGCTGATCACCAGTGAGGTCACCAATGCTGCTGAGGCCCAGCGGTTGAGCCCTGGACGTCGGCACTGCGGGGTGGGCATCAAGACACCAAGTCCCCAGGGAGCCCCACCTGGGCTGCCCTGCCCAGGGCAATGAAGGTCACCTCACAGATTGGTCTCATCCCAGGCAGGGTCATTCATGTTTTTCAACACCTTGCGCACCAACTTCTCCAGGTCCTTGCGCGCCCTCTGCTCCTCCTCAAGTGACTTCTTCATCTTTTTATTATCCTGAAGGTGAAGCACAGCACGCATGGTCACTACCCCAGTCAGCTGGGAGCTATCTCCTCCAGCCACTGGCCTCTTGTAGCAAGGGTGCGGTCCCTGCGGCCTGGAGCTAAGGCCACTGCACAAGGAGAAGCAGGACACTCAGGAAGGCGGCTGGCGGACAGAGTGCTCTGCGGGACAAGAGACTTCCTGGAGTGTCAGGTCAGGCCCACGTGATGGGAGCCAGGGAGGACGAGAGAGCAGGGACGAGGCACAAATCAACGTGGCCCCAAAGGGGTGCTTCTCACCTCCCACAAGTCTGCACTACCATGTCAAGAACCATGCTGCAGAATACAGATGACCACTAAGTGGATTACGAATACAAAATGGATTGCATATTCATTCAGTGGTGATTTTATGTAGCATCACTGTTATTAAATGCAATGAAGTAGAAAACAATTTAAAGTTAAAAAAAAATTTTCTCTCAAAAATAGAGATGGAGAGACCACTGGCTTTCCTTAATGTGCTGGATTTCCAAGAATCACTATCTCCTCTTGGTATTTGCTTATGAGGAATCAGCTTTTCTCTTGAATTAAAAAAAAAAAAAATTAAAATGAAACCAACACACCTGTCTCAGCTCTTGGACCTCATCCCTCAGTGCGTACACAGTGTCCACAAGGCTCCTGCAGAAAGACAGAGCCATGTCAGCACAAACAGCCAGAGTACTCGGGGACGGGTGGGGCGGGCGGCTGGACCGAAGCCCTCTGAGGCAGCCCACTGTACACGGTCCGGATGAGGCCCAGAGCCATTGGCGAGAAGGCCACCCCCACCCCCGCCCACTCATGCAGACGAGGCCCACACTACTGCACTGCTGGAGACAGCTTACTTCTCCTCGATCACCGTTTGGCCATTGCTCTTGGTCTCTTCTACTATGATTTTCTCCTCTTCTGGAAGCAGCACTTGAGGAGCAGATTCTTTGCGTGAACCTAGGCCGGTTAAAAAGGAAAACCTGAGATGAAAGCCAGGCAGTGAGAAAGGAACAGACTACACAGCACTACCTAACACTAAACCCAACAACTACGCAGCAACGGGTTCATCAGGACAGATTGGATGGGGCATCTTTTATCGGCTGCTCTGCCTGTCAACTTGACTGCAGATCTCCTGAGCCCACTGCATTACAGAGGAAAGGAAATACCAGCTTTTTTCCAATTTATTCAACTGTAGTTTCTTATTGTGGACTATGGGGCTTTTCAACACTAACATTTTCAACATCATATACATCAGAGGGCTCTGTCTGCACCAGACTTTAAGTCACTTTGTCACCCCAGAAATGTAATAAAGATATACCAGACCATGTAGAACATATACACAGTTTATAAGCTAGAAGTTGGCAATTAAAATAATTTAACTGTACAGCAACATCTGAAAATAAAGATAAGCAACGGTTTAGAACAAGTGAAGTTTATTATCTTGGGTTTGTTGGAAATTATATCCTCCATTCCCTAGAATACAGGCAATACTTTTCTTAAAAAAAAAAAGAAAGTAAACTATTTGCAGTATCAGAAGAAAATTTAATACCATTTAACCACAGGGAGCACAAAAGCTTGTATGGGACAAATGAATAAGATCTACCCTCTTGAGGTCAACTGTGAAATCTAGTTACTTCAGAACTGGAGGGGAAGAATCAGACCTTCTGGAGCGACGTGAGGAGGTTTCTCACCGATGCTGGCACGGGCACAGGCACCGTTTGTATTTCTGAACGGGTGCGCCCCGCCAGCCACGCAGGGTGCGTCAGCACAGAGCTAAGCTCCCACAAGCGGAGGGCGCTTCTCTTCGGAAAAAGCGCACAGGCGGTTTGCAACTGGCTGGCTAGCTGCTGCCGCAATGGCTACCTGTGTGGCTCTGGCTTCTGACAGCGCTTCTGTGTCCCTAACACCAGCAGCCTGTGCCGGCATGTACTGCACACCCTTGTCACCTGGGAACTCGAGGTAACAGGCCTTTTAAAGGCAGGACTGGACAGTGAGTGCAGCATGTGACGGCAGCACGTCCCCTGCTAAGTGAACAGACCCCCAGGCCTGCCCTGCTGGCGTTTGAGGGGTGCCTTGTTCTAACACACTGCAGAGCTGCCCTCCAAAGGGACATCCTCTGCATGTGCAAAGTCCCCAGCAGAGGGCCCCTGCAAGACTGGACAGGCAGGAGCCCCATGAACACCACATGCCATCCTCTGCAGGGCACAGCGCAGGGTGGAGCTCAGCTCCAGGGAGCCCTCGGGCACTGTTCTGCAACACACAGCGCAGGTATCATGAGACATTTCACAGCAACAGCAGCTGGGGCTTTGTGGCAGAGGGCGACTTCAGTCTTAGCTCCTTAAGGAGCAGGTGACAATACGCCTGTCCACACAGGTTGTCCTGTCCATGCTGTGGCAGGAGGGGAGCTCCTACAGGTCCCCGCTAGTCCACACTGCCCACTCTGAGCACAATGACCTGGCCTCAGGGATGGGGTGGCACATGTGGTGCCCAGAAATCTGACAATGCAGAGGCAGGCAAGACCCCTTTGGCCCGCACTGACCTGCGGCCTGGGCAGAACACCAGCACTGCTAGGATCTGTGGGCCACAGAGGTGGAGCTCCTCAGGTCTCCCCGTGCACAGGTGTTAAGCTGTCTTCAAAGGGAAAAGTTCATTCCTGTGCCATTTGCCCAGAAAAACCCAAAAAGATTCAAAGATCACATTTACACCACACACAGAACGCAGAGGCCCTGTGCAACCTCCAGTTTGAGAAGCCAACTGCTACCTGGGCTCTGCTGGGGCAGCTGGCAAGCTGACAGCCAGGTAAAACCCAGCTAGCGCCTGCCGCCCATCTGTCCTCTCAACTTGCCACGCACTACTCTTGAAGCATGAGCGCAACACACTCTGGGGCTTCCATGCTCTGTATCTGTCAGGTGCTTTGGTCTCCTCAAGCTACGTGGACAGCCTGTGCCTCACATTCATCATGATGCCAAATGCCACAGAAGAGTCGCAAAGGGTGGCCCAGCAGGTGACCTGGGCCTCCTGAACCACAGGCTTGACTCATCACTCTCAGAACTGTCCTGAGGGCAGAACACCACTTCTGGTGATCTTACCAAATGAATTCATGGCTAAGAGCTGGCAGCCCCACAAAATAAGTCACCTGAGGAAGAGGAAGGGCCTAGTAAGCAGAGGCACAGGCTGCCCTGCCTGTCTCCTTTCCCCACAGGTCTAGTGACTGGACCTGGGGTTCTCTGCCTCCATCTCAGTTGCTATTTGCATTCATTTTAATTTGAGGCAAGATCCTGCTAAGTTGCCTAGGCAGGCTTTGAACTCGCGATCCTCCTGCCTCAGCCTTCTACATCACTAGGATTATAGGCAATCACCACCTAGCCCTGCACAGCTCGTTTTTACAAATATGCTAAAAGCACACAAAACTTCCATGGCGTACAATAAAATTGGGAGCTTCAGAACGCATGCTCCAGACAGCAGGTGCCAGCAGCTCCACTGCTGACAGAGTCCTGTGCAGTCGACTGCCGGGGAGGCGCACTGGCAGCCTCAGGCGTGGAAGACCGCACACCCCTCATCCCATCACTGTCAGATACGATACCTACCTCTGCCCGAAAGAATCAACAGGTGAGTGAACATTGCTTACTGCCAACGCAATGTAAGGGGGAAAAATGGCAGAGGTTTTCAGTAAGAATATTCTGGGCCGGGAAGATAACTAGTAGAATAAGTGCCTGCCTGGCAAGCACAGGGTCCAGAATTCAATCCTCAGTACAGGAAAAAAAAACAAAAGAAAAGAATATTCCTTAGCTAAGTTTATAAACAAGCTGGTCGTAAGTTTTAAGTAGACAGACTTAACAAATTATCTTGAAACTCATTCAACTATCTTTAAAGGCACACAACACAGTTCTCCTGAGCTATGCAGGTATTTAGACACAGCAATCAGAAAATGTCCTAACACCTGATTTATCAGTACTAGAGATTGAACCTGAGCTCCTGTGTCCCGCTAGGCCTGAGCTTGCGGGCCTCTTGCCACGTCCTGAGTCCAGGGGTTTACAAGTGCATGTTACCTTAGTTGGTGTAACACTGTATTTTAAAGCCCAGTTACACAGGCTCAGACTTTTGAAGTCATGGCTCTAGGACTGCCAAGATCTGCGTTTCTCAAACTCATTGGGATTCTGCTGCGTATCAACTCAGGAAATACCAGGTGACAGGCACTTCCCAGAGGTCCCCAACAGCCTTCACAACACCGCCCTGGGCTGGGGATGCAGCCTGGTGGTCCAGCCTCTCTCTGCCTCACAGATGAGAAGTCCTGGGTCCAAACCCAGCACCACCACCCAAGGAGCCTGATGAGACCTGCCACAAAAGGGGCACTCATCTGAGCACTGCATTTTTCTTTCTGCAGCAGTATAAATGTCTCCTGGCTTTCTGGGCAGAGGCTGGCAAGCGCTAGAGCAGCCATAACCCTGAGTCTAGCCACACACAAGCTCGCAGCTACTGTTCCTGTGCAGAAATGAGAACAAGAAACGGGAGCAAAACCGCAAGTGATCGGTAACACCAGCACAGCCTGGGACTATGCCTGCAGGACCCCTCACAGCCGGGACACCAGTGACAGTGGGGTAACACCAGCACAGCCTGGGACTATGCCTGTGGGACCCCTCACAGCCGGGGCACCAGTGACAGTGGTACACCAAGAAGCTAGAGAGGGCTGGAGAGATAGCTCAGTAGAATAAGTGCTTGCCTGGCAAGCACTGGGTCCCAAGTTCAATCCCCAGTACCACAAAAAAAAAAAAAAAAAAAAAAAGAAGAAGAAGCTGGAGATACCAGCACATCTGCTTCCACAGCAACATCCCCCAATGCAAGGGGTGGCCCAGAGGCATGGGGACAGGTTCATAGCAGGGCCTAAGTCACAGCATGAAAGGTGCATACACCCTACCCCTGGGGTCAGACCTATAGGCTTGGGGACCTCAGTTTGAGAAACACAGATCTGACCAACCCACCCCGTATTAGGTCGAGACACCCCACCCAGGCTGCTGTGCGGTGGGGGTCACCCAGGTTCTGTGCCCCACTTGCACCTGCCATCCTGGCTGCCACATACCTGCCTGGGACACACTGAGGACAAAACAGGCTCATCAGGAGCCCACATTCAAGCCCATGGCACAAGGGAGGCAGGGGGTGTGCATGTGAGGGGTCTGCATATGCCCAAGGGGAAGCCCACAGGGCTCTTCCATCAGAAGTCTGCCCATGAATCCAGCCGCCTGGCACTGGTGTAGCCAGCCTTCTAACCTCACAGGGCCTCCCTGAGGGCATTAGCACCCTCAGCTGAACCGGAGGTTAGGTCCAGCGCTCGGCACTCTCCCACTCGCACCACAGGGTAGGACTCTCCAGTCTGGCCTAAGCCACATCACTATGGTCTGAAGCTCAAGCTCATGGCTCCTGCTCACCACTCGTCCTGGCCAGGCGCCTGCCACCAGGTCCAGCTGCGCCTTTACTTTGCTTCCTTTGCTAAGTCTGTTGGGCGTGCGCTCGGCAAAAAGAGGACACTGACCTTACTCAAAATACTTTGAAAGTTTTGTTCTATTTTTGCACAAACACTGACAATACTTGTTTTTGAAGACAAACTTTCCAACAATCAAAAAACTTGTAAAAAAGAGAAGCAAGCAGTGCACCCCATGCAGAGCGTGGCTGGCCAGGGACAGCCCGCTCCAAGCAGGTGCACAGAAGAGCCGCCGCCAGCCACCCCGGACACGAATCTGCTTCCCTCCCCTCAGGACAAATATTAAAAACCACAGGCTAGCAAATGCAAAATTTATTTCAACTGTACAGAACAGAATGTCTTTTTATAAAACAAACACTTCATTGCCATTGTGACCACAAACAATAATATGCATACTGTACAATACAATGGACATTCAGATATACATCCAGGTGGGCTTTGCAATGGTGTCCGTACTAAATGGCTTTTCTGTTCACAGATAGAGCACAATATATAAACTTTTCAAGATCTTATTCCACTATGTACACATTACTGTGTTTTGGCCACTTTATGCAAAACACATGATCAAGAGAGCTTATGAAGCGCTTCTGGCGAGTATGAGCTCCACGGAAACACTGTGCGGTCTCTGTAGAGGCTGCCGATGGCTTAGACCCCCGTTCCCAGGGGAGCCTGCATCCTCGTCCTAACACTAGCGACACAGGGCCGCGCTGCACAGCTGGAGCCACTGCACATCATCGGTGTGACGCAGGCTCTGTGGAAGCCCTGGTCCTGTGCATACACACGCCCTCTGTCACAAAAGGACTGTCTCCTGGGCCTGGGGCATTAATACTTCTAACCACATCACAAAAATGGTGTCAGACATTGAAACAAACGCAACGCGAAGTCAGGGCCTTGCTCTAGTTACCTCACAGCAACAAAAGCTGTCAAGATGGCTCTGACAGGTACAAAGGGAATGATGATAAACTGTTGAAACTTTGGTGCATCAAATATTGGTGCGGCGTAACACACCAAATGACACTGGGTGCCGTGCACACCACAGTGCAGTGGCCACACTGCTCTGGGATAGCACGGATGCGGGTCATGGCCAAGGCATCATGGCCGGTTGCCATGACAGCCCCAGTGCTTGTGTGGCTCTGAGACGCCAGACACAATCCCACCCATGGCACGATGTAAGCATGCAACCCTGCAGTCCCGTTTCTGAGCACTTCCTTTGCTATCTGGCTGTCACAGTGGTCATCATAGGTGACTCAGCCCAGGTGCTGATTTGAAAAGCCCACCCCAGTTCCCTTCCTTACACTAACTGACATAAACACGCAAGCTCCAAGCAGTCAGTGGCCATCCGAGACAGGCAGGTGCTGACGGGAGTGCTGCCGATGCCCTCACCCGCCATGCAGGCGCAGCACCCCACATGCTGAGCGTGCCCCTGCCTGGAGCCCCGGCACGCCCCCAGATGGTGTGTGGGAGAGGTGGCATAGTGTCAGGGGGTGCTCTGCACACGCGAGGTCACACTGAGTACAAGGCGTGCGAGGGGTCAAGCCACCAGGATCCAGCTGCCCTAGAGAAAGGAAACATGTTACTCCCGACTTACGATGCCATCCTGCTCCGAAGCTGGTTTCAATGAACACGTAAAACGTAACTGTAAGGCTCCATTTTAACACTGACAGAAGCGTGCTCTGCCCTTCAAGCGATGGCCAGGTTTGAGTTTGCAGGTGCCACTGAATGGGATGTCCCGCTCAATTCTTTCTGAATGAAGTAGGGATTAGCCCCCGTGAGGCCTGCACACACTCCTCACAACAGCCCCAGGGTTCTGACAGACAAAGCTGCCAGCCTGCTCCATGAGGCTACTGTAAGCAGAACTGGCTACAGCTGGCTGCTGAAATGACAGTGCTCATGGCTATGCCCGCGCACGTGCAGATGTCAGGAGCAGCAAGCCGAGCGCCTTCCTGAACCAAGTGTGGTCTACACTGGCAGGGTGGCTGCTCAGAGCACGCCCTGGCTATCCATGCAGGTGGGGCAGCACAGCATGGCGATGAGAGGAGGTCTGCACCAGGACTGTGGGCTCCAAGCCCCACATGAGCCACGACAGGGCACAGCTGGTACAAAGAGCCTCCCTTCCAGGCACCTTCCCAGGTGGGGGCCAGAGCCTCAGCACCATGCAGCCAGGGGCTGGGTGCACAGCACCTGTGGCAGAAATTGCTCTCATCACCTCTCCATGACTGCGTGACCAGTTCATGTTAGACTTGACAATGTGGGTCCCCACAGATAAGGACAGAGTCGCTGCTGTGTTGCTGGCACTTAGATCACAAGCCTGTGCGGTCTGGGATAAATATAAAAGTGTCCATATAGCTGTATCCAAAAGGAAGTTAGACAGCTGCTGCACTGAGAATAAAAAAACAAGACCGAGTGGAGCGTTTACAAAACAACTCCCCGCCGCCGGCTGCCCGAAGGCCGAAGGCCCCGTACTGGCTCGTGAGAACCCACCACCCCCAGGTGGCGGTCAGGCCTCCGCCAGTTACAGGCTCATCCCAGGAACTCTCCAAGGTCGGTAAAACATCACAAAAAGGAGACAAGGAACAGCAAGAAAACATCTAAGAAAAGCAGGCTGCGATACAACAAGCATTGTTAAGAAAAGCTCAGAGCGCATTAGTTCTGGTGAGAGATATACGAGCAACAGCTCTTACGAGATGCTGAGCCCATCCTGTAACTATGGGCTGTCCATATACTGTCATACTCAGGGTCTTCCGAGGGGTCTGAGGGCTCCAAGCGAGAAAGGCTACTGCGACGACCCAAGGAGTCTAGACTTGATTGGTCGTCGTCAGCCAAGACGTGATTATGCATCAGGTCAGTGCCTTGCCATGCTAAGACGGATGGAGTGACAGGTGCGACAGCAGAGGTGGGGGAGGGGACGGACAGGAAGAGCCACAACCAAAACATGGAACAAAAGCACAAGGTGGTGGGAAGAGAAGGGAAAGAGAAAATATTGTTAAAAAGTGGCAACAACGTTCGTTTCTCCTTATTTACGGCTGGGTTTTAATAATCAATTTACTAGCACAATCCTCACTACAAATCCAAATTAATCATTTGGAACCATAGTTTGGCCATCATGCTGCTTCCAAACTGCTACCTTTTAAAGATAGCTCTACAAAGCCCTCCCCTAAAAACCTACAAGTTGCACCCATGTCCAAACTATGGTTCTACAAGCACTTGCAATTAGCCAATTCTGTTAACCAATGAAATCCTCTAGGCTATTATGTGCAAAGGATACAATTTATGTGGCTAATAAAAGCTATTCTCCATTCAGTACATAAGATACATTAAACGAAAAACAATTTTGAAAGCTTCTGACTGATTTCTTAGATCCCTTCTTTGCCGAGACCCCACACCACCAGCCAAGTCTAACTTACCTCGCCCATCTACCCTGTGTGGGTGCCTCCAAGGGCAGACAGGATTCCGCGTGTCCCCCGTCTTCTGCTACCTGTTCACCACGCTCGCCTGCGCTCCGCCTGGGCAGGGAAGCGGGAGCAGATTCTGCTCACTCCGCCACCCACCAGCCACAGGCTGCTGGCCACCAGGAGACAGCTTAGCTACCTGTGCCACTGTGCTCCAAGGAGGGCAGGCGGTAGGAGACGGCGGGCAGAAAGCGGGACAGCAGAAGCTCCCTGGCAGCTGGCTGGCTCTGGGGTGCTCCTGGGAACCTGAGACTGAGTGGCCTCTGTCCCCCCCTAACCGTCGGAAGTCAGACTAAAGACGCTTGCCCTGCAATGCCTTCTTGGCACCACCCATGACCCCCTACAACCTGTGAGCAGCTGCACTGCAGTGAACCAACTTCCTGGGTGCCTAGGGCATGTGCCTCTTGCCCTGGCTGCACTGAGTGAGTGGGGCAGAGGACAGGCCTGACCTGAGGCTCTGCCCCCCCTCGGGGTCAGCTGAAAGCAGAAGCAGCACATCCCCAAGGCCATGCCAGCAGGAGGACGAATGTGTGGGCTGCATGGCTGGAAAGCTCTGTAGGCACCACTGCCCCCACAGGCTCCAGGACAGGGGCAGCACAGGTGCAGGTGACACTCACAGGCCTACTTATACTTCTTCCCCAGCAACTGCAACTAGGACACACACCCTGGAAAACAGCCTGACCTACATGGTCTGCCTACACCCACACATGCCCTGCGGGCCACCAGGCCTCCCGCACGGTGACAGGAAAGGCTATGCTGGCCCAGCACAGGGCCGCCATGCCTGGGGCGGGACACACAGCAGAGTGGGCAGTGCTACAGCAGCAAGGCTCCCATGCACATGCACAGTGTGGGGCCTCGGGGAAGGCACAAGTGCCCCTGCCCTGTGCTTCCCATCTTAGCTTAGTGCAGTACTTAGTCCAGATGGCATGCTACCCTGCAGGTGAGGAAACGGAGGGGATGGGCCAGTTGGCCAGGCAGGCAAGAGTAAAGCATCAACTGAACTGGTTTGTGTGCCTAAGCAGAGCACACACTACCCAATTCTCAAAAGAAAGTAAGCCAGGCACAGCCACTGGCGACTATAACCTCAGCACTTGGGAGGCCAAGGCAAGAGGGTCACAAATCCAAGCCCAGCCTGAGCAATCGAGTGATAGTCTGCCTCACAATAAAAGTTTATAACAGCTAGAGACACTAGTGTGTTTGGGGTACATATAAGGCTCTAATTTCAATCCCTAGCACCTCACACACACAAAAAATAAACAGGAAAATTTAAAAAACTAGAAAGCCAGCACATGAGGTGAAAAAAACTGCCAGCTGCACACCCTGTCACCTGCAGGGAGATTTTAAAAAGTCACCTTCTTGTCCTCACCACAAACAGAGCTACTTTACATAAGAAACTACACATGACCAGTAATGTGCTGGACAGGGTTTTAGGCCTGTTTTTTATACTCTGAACAACTACTGTGAATATGCACAATGTGATTACTGTTTCCTACTAGCCTATTTTGAGACCTATTATCTTTTTTTTCCCTGTTAAAATTGTTTTTTTTTTAAATCAACTGCACAGGAGACACAGATGAGTTCTGTGTACTGAAACCTATGAAACAAACTAATCAGTGCTCACTCTCAAGCGTGGGAAAGTCACGCAGACAGCAGAGGCCTCACTCCCGGCTGCACCGATGGTGACAGCGCTAACCCCAGAGGCAGGAACGCCACCCCGAAGCCCGGTGGCCTGGAGGCCACTGCGCGGCCTGCCTCCTCCAGGGGCGCTCCTGTCTCCGTTGCCCACTGCACTGCCCTCTGCAGCCCTTGCTCCCTGGGAACGGCATGACTGGGACCCCGGCAACTTACTTGAGTTTAGCGTCTGCCGCGTCTTGGCGCTTGTGCAGTAAGCTTCAATGACTTTCAGGATCTGGGCATCCTCCTCCAAAGCAGCTGTGCCTGTCAAAAGACACATGTCACATCTCCTCCTAGAACTTTCGGTGCTCGGTATTTTGTCTCAGTGCCAAGTAAAACTAAGATGCAGGGCGACCTGGAGGCAGGCGAAATGCATGCATGCTGCTCAGCAGGGCCCTGTGCTTCCCTGGAGTCTTCCCAGTGTGAGTCTTGCACAAGCTGCTTCTCCCCCAGCCTCTTTGAAATCACAGCCCTAAAAGCTCCCAATGGGGTGGAGAAAGGGGCAGAGCAACCCAGTGCAGTAGGACCCAAGAAGGACCCAAGAGCACCAGCATCCCCACTGGATGCCTTCACAGTACGAGTGGGCCCTGGCCGTGTGCTTGCTGCCTCTTCCCAGAAGGCTCAGCGCAGAGGGAAGTCCTACGGATTCTTCTGAACCTTTACTCCACATAGGGCCATGCATCCAGAAAATGCCCCCAAGCACCTGCTCTTGAAAACTGGATCCACTGGGACTCCAGGAAATGGAAGGCAGCTCTGGCTCCCCACCTGTTGAGTCTTGGGGGGAGACTCGGCCAACTGCAGCCGGATCTGTGCAGATGCACAGCCTGCCAGGCATGCAGGAAACAGGCACCCAAGGAAAGTGTGCTGACACCCAGTGGCCAAGGGGTGGGTGAGCGTCAGAGGGCCCAGTCCACAGCATGGCCCTGGCTCCTGCTGCAATGGGCAAGGCCACACGGGGCTCCCAGAAGCCAACACAGGCTGGGCACCCCGCACTCACTCTTCCGCAAGGCAAACTCCTCATCTGAGGGCTTCCGCTCAGGTTTGCGCTTCGGGAGCAGCTTCTTCATGGTCTTGGGGCTCTTACTGAGATCCTGGGACATGGAGAAGACAGGACATGCCACAGATGCCAGAGGGAGGCTCCTCTGCCTCTGCTGCACACAAGAAGCCGGCTGCTGAGGGCAGAGCTTCAGTGAGCAGAGGCTCCGCCACAAGACCTCATGCACTTCGCAGGGACCTCTGGTGTCAGCCACCATGTGCCCAACCCTGGTGGGAACTCCTGAGTACCCGAGTCTCCCCAGTCCCACTAGCCCAGCTGAGGAGGAGAGCAGGAGACGAACAGTAGAGTGGCCTCAGAGGAGCATGGAACACAGGGAGGCCGCAGCATCCTGGTTCTCAGGGGAGGTTTCCTGAGGCCAGGTACCTGCAGGCCAGACTCAAGGGGTGTGGACACAGAGGGGATGGCACAGACCAGACGCATACGTGGAAGGGAAAAGCAGACATCACAGCTAACTCTTAACACATATCTAATAAAAAGTAAAGCCATGTTAATATGCTGAGCTGCAAAAGGCTCAAGTCAGCAACTTCTGACATTGCCAATCATGAAGATAACACACTACTACTGGACAACATTGGATTATTTTGCTGAATTCACACACCTATAATATTTAGCAATGGAATACTCATCTCTGAGTATTCCAAACTAAACAAAAAAGGGGGATAGAAATGAAGGACCATTTTATATCTGTATGTTCAAAATAGTTCGGACAGATATATACAGCTACCTTCTCTTCATTCAATGAGAAGAAAGATTTGTACTAGTAGGGGCTGGGAAGATGACTCAGTGGAATAAGTGCTTCCCTGGCAAGCACAAGGGCCTGAGTTCAATCCCCAGTTCCTTCTGCCAAAAAATAAAAAAGTTAATAGTGTTTGGTCGGGACCTCATGTCTGAATCCTGTACTATGCATAACCACTATGAAGACAACATGCAATGTAATAATTATTGTAACTGTCCTATTAATCAGTTTTGAAACTGTCTCATTGCTATTTCTCAATAAAATCAATAAAAAAAAATAAAAAAAAAAAATAAAAACACGTCTAACAGGCCTGAGAAAGGTCCCAGATCAGCCGCAGAAGAGATTCAGTGCTTGGTGTGAGCTCTGGGGCCAAGGTGACACACAGGAGGACCCCGAAGCTAGGAGTCACTGCCTGCCCTTCACAAAGGCACCTGGCAAGCAGGGTGAGCAGCGCTGTCTCCTCCACCATGCAGAGACATAGATGGCAATGGAAGCTCTCCCGAGGGATAGGCCAGGACTCTCGCCTTTCCCACTTCCTTGCCCGGTGATTTAACCCACAATGCCCTTTGTCTTCAGACCCAGGGACAAAGTGACACAATGAGAAGCCTTGGTACCAGCAGCCACCAGGACAAGCGCTCAGGCCTCCCAGAGCTGCTCCAGGGTCCTGCACCCTGCTCATGGCGCTCCCACAAATGCCACCTTCACACCTGCCTCACATCTGGCCCAGTGCCACTCCCACATGCACACATCTCACAAGCACCTTCAGTGCGCACTCATACACAATCACTTGTGCTCCGGGTTCTGAGCCACCACCCTGCGGATTTCTGGTCACATGCAGAGACCAAGTTCTCCCTCTGACCCCCAAGGTCAGCTGGTGCAGCAGCACCTGAGAGGACCGAGCTGCAAACCAGAACCCAAGGCAGCTTGAGGTCTTGGTACCAGCGGCGCAATGAGGCCTCACCTCCTTGTAGCAGAGTGCGGCTGATGGCCGCAGGGGAGGCGCAGGCCGCAGGCAGCTGAGACTCCAGGGCTTGGGGGTCTTCGGGGGCTCTAGAGGGCCCCAGCTGATGGTGGTATGCGGGGTCCCATGGTGGGAGGGATGGGGCAGCGTATGGTAGGCAGGCATCAGCGCCACAGGCTTGCTGTCTGCATGCTTGCTGGATGGCGTGACAGGGTGCGAGGGGAGCTGCAGGCAGAGGACAGCAGGCCCGGCATGAACCTGATGGTGTGGGGCCCTATGTCCACTCACCACCAAAGGAGGCCCAGGTCATCCTGGGGTAACAGCTCCCCAACTCCTGTGTGGAGGACGGCTCTGCACCACTGAGGTCCAGCCTTACCAGGGGGGCTACCTGGGCTGGAGCAGCACTAGGAGAAGGCCACCATGAAGCATGGCACATGCCTGGGTGGATGGTGGGTATGAGTCCCACAGTGTGCCCAGTTCCAGGTTATGGGGAAAAGGGGAGGGTGGAGCACACCTTGCTGCTGACCACCCCGCAGGAGGGCCAAGTCCAGCTGCAGAAGCCTCCTCGGAGCCAAGGACATGTGCCATGCAGCCACTCACAGAAAAGCCCATTTCTGGGGTAAACGAAGGAAACAAGGCCTTGACCAGTCACTCAAACACCTAACTTACATTGGTGCAACTGTTTAATACAGTAAATTCTCAGGAATCCTACAATATCCCATGAGCCTAAGAGTGAAATAAGAAAATGTAAAACAAATCAAGTCACACTCAGAGCCCACGATCTCTAGGCAACCACCCACAACGAGAAGGTACCCCAAGTGGGAGGCAAGCACAGGACTTGGCCAAAGATGGGGCCAGAGCCGCAAGGGCCAGCACCATTGCAGCCAACACTAGGGGAGGGAAAGGAAGGGAAGAAGAGGGGAGGTGAGGAAGAGGGAAGGAGACAGGAAGGGAAGAGGAAGGAGAGGAAGAGGAGCAAGGGGAAGGGAAGAGAAAGAGGGAAGAGGGAGGGGAGGACAGGGGAGGGAAAAGGAAAGGAGGAGAAGGGGAAAGGAAGGGAAGAGGAGAGAAGCCACAGGCTCTCTGGTACCACCCATGGCAGTGCTGGGTGCAGCCGGGGCTGGATAACCACACGCCACACCACTGCACCACTCCAACTAACCTCTAGGAGTACAGCAGAATAAAGCAGCCCTCCCGATACCTGATCATTCAGACCTAGCTGGGTCTGCCTAGTTGCCCTTGCTGGGAAACATCAATCGAGGGATGCCTCATGCTACATGGGACAGTACCATGGAACGGCACAGCGTGGGCCAGGAGGCTCTGAGCACAGCCCCCAGATGCTAGCACAGGAGATGTAGAGCACCCTTGCCCCACAGTGCCCTGCCAAGGGGGCCAGCCTGTTGACAGCCAGGCGAAGAAAGCACCCTGCCCTAGGCAGACCTAGGTCTAAGCACCATGACCTGTGCACGAAAGCCAGTGGAGAGGTGTGAGGGCCAGGAAGGACCCACACCCTGCGGGCAGGACGCGTTCCGTGGGACTCGGTGCCAGAGCACCATGTATGTGCTCCTCCCCCAGGGACCAGCACAGTCCGGCTCTGCAGCACTGGTGCAGCTCTGCTGTGAAGTAGGGTCTCTAAAAACTTACCTGCTGTTGAACTCTTCCTAAGAAAAATAATTTTGCAGGGCCAGGGAGATAGTTCGGCAGCATAAGTGCCTGCCTCAAGGTCCTGAGTTTGATCCCTGATACCAAAAAAATTATAATAACATTTTTTTCCTAAAACAATGAGTCAAAAATACTTAAATGTCTTCAAATTGAATGCTAGTCCTTTGCATCTCCATTATCCTTAACCCTTAGATTTTTTTTTAAAAAACCCTAAATATGGTTCCAAATTACACACAGACGGGTGAGAACCCCCGCCACTACCTTCCAGGGGCACTATGAATAGACGCCCCCTACCCCACAGGCACCAGGCCACTGGGCTGCAGGACGGGCAGGCCCAGACCCTGCGCCCACCATCCCAGGAGCCCGTACAGTGTGAGACGGCACAGAGTGGGGCTTGACGGTGGGGTTGCTCGAGGATGTGACCTTCGTCTGCCTCTGCAGGTGATCCACCCATTCGTGCAGGTCCTGCTGATTGCTGCATGACACGAGGATCCGCTCGATCATGCTTCCTGCAGGAAGTAAGGAGAGAGGAGGCGAGGAGGCTCAGTCATGGCCCCAGGCACCACACAAACCACCCCAGCAGTCTGAGCAACACTGAGCAGCACCCGCAAACACCCTGAGACCCTGCCTGGGGGCCAGCAGCCACCCAGACATACAGCACCCACACAGCTGTGTCTATCACCTGATATTTCAAATGCATTCCTATGATTTTCACTGTCCTCAAGCTTTGTGATTGTCATTCCTGTTGTTGGCAGCTTCCCCTGGAAGAGATTCCCACAGAAAAAGTTAGTGCTTTTCCAGGAAAGGAACTGACATTAAATAAAGAATAAGGAAGTGACTTCAGAACAGCAGAGGAACCGATCAGCCAGGCACTCTCCTGGGCACCTCAGGCACACTCCCTACAGAGCCTACCTCTGATGAGATAGCACGAAGACTAGAAACAACCAGAGAACAGGCTGAGCCCAAAACATGCAACGCATCTGCTGGGCTCTGCTCAACACTGACACACAACTGTCACATACCCTAACAGGGTTACAGTGCGCAGCCACTGCTTCAGAGGACACAAGGAAAGCAAGTGGGTATCCACCCCAGGAGAGACTGAGGAAGGTGACAGTACTTTGTAGGGGCTGAACCAAGCATCTCTGGGCTCAGGAAGGAATGTGCAGGCGAGCAAGAGAGGTCGGTGCAGACACTCACAAGGTGCGCACCGGCCAGGACCACGGTGCGGGACAGGCACACAGCCCCTGCTCACCTGCAGCCGGACACCTGAGGGCCAAGAAAGCGTTGTGGGCGTTCTGAGCTAAGCTGCCTCAAAACAGCTCTTCACAAAAGGGAAGGAGTCTATCAACACCCCAAAACAGTGCTTCCAGACAGGTACGAGGGACCTCCGGGGAGACACATGGCAAGGTGCTCCTGACACCCATAGGGCAGAGGTCAGAGTGGCCCAGTCCCTCTCCTCTCAAAGCAGTATCTATCCAAAACACACAGCACACAGCTGGGATGCTGTCCCCAAGCACAGGAAGCAGGACGGCACGCTGCTGAAGCTCTGTGGCCCAGGCCACCTAACAAGTGCTAGACTACATGCCTTCCCAGACTACTGATGCGCACGAATGTCTGCACAGCCCTGAGTGGCTGCACAGAAGTCAGGCTGGGAACCACTTCACGGGCACACACCCTGCTACTGCTTCCAGGCTGACGCCCACCCAGCCAGTGCCACCAAGAATGGAAATGCACACTGGTGACCAGGTCTCACTGAACCAGGGACAGAGCCAGCCAGCAGAGGAGGGCTCCCCAGTGAGTGCCAGCCTCCAGAGACCCCCAACCAGGCAGCCAAGTCCCCACTGAGGACAGAGCAGAGCTCCCCTTCAGCTGGCACTGGAATGGGCACTGGGTTGTGCAACTGAATGCAGAAGGAATGGGCGTGGCAGGCCAGATCTGGGGCTGAGCAGGAGCCCAGCCAGGGTAGCTCTAAGGCATCGCTCTGGACAGCAGCCCCACCCCTGAAGGTGCCATGGTCCTGTGTGTGTTCACACTGCTCACCACTTCACACAGCTGTGTGGCAATGGCAAGCCCTCTCCAGGAGCAGGTCCAGCCTCCCCAGAAAGGGAAAAGCCCCACCTACTTCAACAGCAGAGTCACCAATCCTTGCCACACATAGAAAATGTGTGACAAAGCAGCAAAACCCACAGGAACAAGAGTGGCAGCTTCCAGCCCAGGAATCCCTGGAGACTGGCAGGCTTCAGCACGTAAACATAGCTGCTGCAGTCACACAGGACCGTGAGGGGTCCTGCCAAGAGCATCTCTCAAGGGAGACGACAGCAGCAGTAGCCACTGGATTCTACCAATATCAACCAGGGGAGCACAGGACCCTGCAAGTTGGCTCTCACATTTTCTCCAGGGACGTGGAAGCCTAAGTCACAGGGTATCTGATAACGAAACCCGTGTGTGTGTCTAGGGACACCATGTGGCTCCCAGCTCAGCCTGCCCACCCCACTGGCCCACAGCCCATGGGCAGCCCCATTCCAAAGGACAGAAAGCAAAACCTCAGAGAACCAAGGTGCTGTGCAGATGGCGCCACTATCACAGGGGCCATGCCACAGTCCACGTCCTCCTAGGTGCTCTACCTGACACTTCCTCTTCTCAGACTGAGAAAGAATACCGAGGCATATGCACACAGGCACAAGGTCACACACCTAAACACACACACCATGCAGGGTGTCTAAGGCCAAAGCTCACCCAGCTGAAGAGGAGTGTCAAATCTCCCAAGAGCAACAATCAGGAATGCAGACGTCCTACCTGGTAAATGAAACCGCTCATCCTGGGGCTGGCAGACAGCATCAACAGGAGATTGGGGAAAAGCAGAAGGTATCTTTCGTTCTTCTCCTAATATTAAAAAAAAAAAAAAAATTTTTTTAAATACATCTATTTACAAACATAATCACAATATTTATCTTTATTAGGCCCTATGAAACCTTACTTAACGTTTACTTTATTTCCTCTCCATAGGTTTCTACCATATTGTATTAGCCAAACTAAACAGCAACAAAGATTTATGGCTTAACATGTGAGAAAGCTTGGGTAAAGACCACAGATTGCTACATATTTCAAAATAAAATAAGTGGTGCCTCCATTCACAAGCATAACTCTTTCCGTGATTCTGGCTGGAAACCGAACTGGAAGAGAGCCAAACCCAACTCCCCCAGAGGTTACCAGAATGTCCGAAAACCGAGCTGGACTCGGGCCTCAGCTGATAAGGGCTGTGACTGGAGCCACGGAAAGGATGAAGCTCATGAATGTAGGACCTGTCATGCAGCCAACTAGGAGACAGCAGACCCCAGACTAGTGAACATCTGTGTCACACCTCGGGATGCTAACCGAGGAAGAAATCTGTCTCTGCCTCTAGACAGTTAGTGAATCTAAAATTTTTTTATACTCACAGGAAATAAAAAAGAACAGGAACTCAGAACACATTAGTGGGATAGGGACACAAGTGATCCTTTGCCTTCCAGGAAAGAGAAATGATGACAGACCCTGGGCTGCGCATATTCTGCACTTCCCACACCCCTCAACATGCCAATGAAACACTGTTCTCACCCATCCCATAAACTTTGGGCAACATGAAGGACTTTTTTGTTTTTGGTACCAGAAATCAAATACCAGAAATCAAACTCAGGACCTTGCCCTTTCCCAGACAGGTGCTGTGCCACTGAGCTGTATCCCAGGCCCCATGAAGGTCTCCTAAAAAAGCAACACTATGCACTAGAAATTGTTTCAATAAAGTAACAAAACCAAAGAGACCACACCTAAGACAAAAAATTCCTAAGAACCTAAAAGCAGACACAGAAAGGGCAAAGTCAGATGCTCCTGTTCATGGGTTGATGCATAATCCACTGCCTAAAGCGCTGGACAGACACTAGGAAGAGGCCCAGCACCTCCTAAGAACCCCACCAAGCACCAGGTCAGAGGGCCCGGGAGGAAGGAGCTCCTTTTTAAAGAAGCCGCTGGCAATGGCCCGTGAAGTTCTGCTCTTGGAGACCTGTGGCCCTGGCCAGGGACACTGGGCAAGGGCTCAGGAGGAGCATGCAAGAACACCTCCCTGGGGTTGTCATGGGGACTCAGACATAGTGGGGTACCCACAGACGCTGACAGAGTCCGTAGAACCCAAGAACACGACATATCTTCCACACACTGGCTTAAAGTTTAAAATCACATGATTAAGAAACAATGCTGGAGTGATACGGGTGTTTATAAAATGTGGGAAGCAGAGCAAAGCCATGACTTCTTGCATGACTCCAACCATCAGAGCTTCATCCATAGTGAGCATGAGGTTAAGTTCTGAAACTTTAAGGGTAGGGAGAAATGCACATTGTGAACATAAATTCAGTTTCCCTCTTGCTGAATACTTTTTACAAAGATAAAAATCAAACTTAAGAGATGCCTGGGCTGGCAAGATAGCTCAGCAGTCTAAAGTGCCTGCTTTGGCAAGCTTAGGCAAGCTCTCAGGGACCGCGGTTCGATCCCCAGCACCACATGCTGCACAAGCCCCTTCCCTAGGGCAGGCTGAGCTGACCCTCACCCCGCAAAAAGAGTCCATGATGTGTAGCAAGACACTGAAATAAATAAACAGAAAGAGATGCCTGCTCAGTGATTCAAACACATGATGAATGAGTGCCATGGACTGCTGGCATGAAGGGGGCATGGTTCAAGAACCTGGTTTCACCTCTTCCTTCCCCAGAGCCAGGGGAAACCTGGGACTCCTTTCAGTAAATACTAGTTAGTATGGGTTCGTAGGTAAAGGTAAGGATCTCCCTGGCTTGGGTCTGTATGTCCCTGTAAGCCTCGTGCAGAGGTGGAACTGTTCAGAAGCAGCTTGATCTACAGTGTGTGATACGGGGATTCGTGGTACAATATGCTAGGATTCAGGGTGTCCCACCCTGGATGTGAGTGCTACCTGACTGACGCAAGGGTGTGTAGCCTAGACAGACCGGAAGACAGGGGGCACTGTCCTTGCTGCTGCTCTGCTGCCTTCTGCCTGCCATGAACTCTTTCTCCTCTGCAATGCCCCTCTGCCAGGCCACCCCACCTGAGAGCCAGCTGACTATGACCTGAAACCTCTACATTCGGTGAGCTACACTATGCCTTTCCTCCTTTAATGTTGGCTGTCAGGCATTTAGTCTCAGCAATGAGAGAAAAGTAACTACAATAAGAGTCCAACCCCACGGGAAGAACAGGCAAGCCAGTGTCTGCACAGCCCAGGCTCCTCCCATCCCACCAAGTGCACGCTCAGCTCTCCACGCCTTGCTGGGCTCTGAGCCACTCTTCTTGGCAAGGATAAAGAGTGGCTCACACTCAAGACAGAGGAAGCCGGGTTCCAAACACTATGGACCCTGGACAGCACTGGAGTCATCCTGCCAAGACAGCGCAGTGGCGCACATGGCTACGTACCTCACTTCCCGCGCACTGAAGCATGACCTGCGACATGTGAACCACACTACCCAGTGTCTTGATGTCTTCTCCCTCCCAGCTCCGGATGGGCTCCGTCAGGATCTGCAACTCAAGCTCTTTCCTTTTCCGCACTTCTTGGCACTGGACCTGTGAGACATAGAACACACCCTTCAAAGAGACTGGAGCTCCCAGGGTCTCCCGTCCTGACCACAGAGCTGCTGTGTAAGGCAGTTACTGGTCACACAAACTCGAGATGGATACTGTACTGAATGGCTATGTGGGTTACACGTCTGTGTAAATGAATGGCATCAAGAGAAGACGTACAAGTATTATTTTGGAAAAATATCACAGATTTTACCACTTCAAGGAAGAAAAATGTCTGGCTTAACTAGTGTCTGCCACCACCAAGAAAAGACTGAGAGCAGGAGAAAGGGAGCCAGCTCAGGGGCTGCGAGGAATGCACGGCAGCTGGACGGCACGGCACAGGGGACAGGCCAGCACCGTGCCTCGGCAGCACGAAGCCCCTGAGGGCACAGGCCCTGGCCACAGGCAGCGTTGCGCGCAACCTGGCTGCAGCACTGCTCACGCTGTGCCTGTCCACTGAGACTATTGTTCTGGTGTCTCCAGGCAACTACAATAAAGAAAATCCGCAGCCACAAAACCCTGCCACATGTTTATGTGTACTTCATCTGAACGAACATCCAATTCAATTCACAAAGTAATGACTCATCGTCTGACTCTCCTGGCTGATGACGGCATCCACTCGCCACAACACTGTGAGGGAAAACAACACACTGAATCACTTACTGAGAGGCTTTTGAAGGCAGCCATAGACTTCTGAATATCTTGTCTATCTGGATGATAATCCTTTGGAGAAAGAAACACAATTAGCTTTTGAAATCCAAGTTTCCCTTGCAAAAGCGCTTTCCACAGCTGGCCTAGACCACGCTTGACTCCACTCATCAGCCTGTGCATCTGCCTGCCTCTGCCTCTTCTGCGAGGGATGTGTGGGACAGGGGACAGCCCCGACACCTGCTCTCCAACAACAGTTCCCCTCCCCCATGCGCCAACTCAGGCCCAGAGCAGCAGGGCTGCAAGATGGAACTGTCAGAGCAGGCTCACCAGCCAGGCCGGGAGGACAGCTAGCTCCCACCCTCTGCCAGGCCTCCATCCTGGTATTCAGGGCGACAGCAGACATATCCTTCCCCAGTGTCCCCTCCACTGTCCTACTTTGTGACACAGGCACTTACTGTTTGTAGCTACATGGTCCTGACACCATCTGAAAATCAGTCTACGTTTTCCCAATTCTGGAACTCTTTCAACCACAGTAGTGAAAGAGAGACTGAGGAGATCAGGAGGCAAATGCCGAGGAGGAAAACTTTACAGGTAATAAAATTATTTTGAAAATCCAACAATCACTACTCTGGGTAAAATGTGCTGTCCCTAGCGACCCTTGCTCCACCAGCACATGCACCAGGCCCCTGCACAAAGCAGCACCTCCATGTGTCTCTCCAGCTCCTTGAGCAGCGTGGGATACTTGTCCAGGCGCATGAATGGCTTGCTCAGGCCGGTGGTCAACACAAGGATCCCAGGGCTGCTGGCACCCTTTGTCTCCATGAACTCTCCAAGCTCCTCGCTGGGCAGCAGGCAAGACAGAGGACACACGTGGTTAGGACAAGCGTCAGACGCAGGACCTCCAAGCTTGAGGTGCCCAGGAGGACACAGAAGCCGCGAGGCCAGCTAGGCATCAGTGTCAGGGATCTGGGCACAGGGCTAGAGATACCTCCTGTGGCCACAGTGTCACATGATCCCAGGATGCCAAGTGCAAGGCAAGGAACCTCCAGCAACTAAAGGCAGTTGAAAGCAGTTCTCATTATGACCCTATGGCCCTCCTACAGTCGCCTTCCCAATGCTCAGTATTTCTGCAACTCAGGGCTTCTTAAAAGCTTTTCTCAATCTTGCCAGACAGAGCTCAGGAAGGCAGGAAGGCCTGGAGGGCCCTTTGGTCCTGCTGCTGCAGAGGCCAGACAGCCCCATCATCATCGTGGGACACCTCCTGACACCTCCACACTGCCCTCTGCACAGGATGGGGCACTGCTCTCCACTCTGGTACAGCACTGGGGATGGAGGACAGCAACGCAACACATGGCAGGGACATCACACCCTCATGGCCCAGGCCTCCTTGGGATACCTTTCTCCTGAAGCCACTCACGGCAACATCCCCCCAAAGTGAGGGGAATAAGAGAATCAGTCTTCCTCATGCCACTAACATGCTGCAACTGCTCCAAGCACATCTGCGCAGGGCCTCTGCCCCAAGGTGAAGACCAAGGGACAATCTGTCAGGTCACAACAGGCATTTCAGGGTTTAGTGAAATGGCCTCTCCTCATGGCAGGGAAAACTTAAAGCGAACTGAACCAACTAATCTCCTCCAGAGACTCTGCAACTAAAACTGAAGTTGTATTCTAGAAGCAAAAGTAACTCCTAATACCTACACAACAGTTTCTATCTGGTGCCCACAAAGCCGCAAGCACTCAGTGGGTAGGGACGGGAGGTGCCTGGTCGTGGGTGTGTGGCACACATACTGGACTGGTCCACCAGTGCAGTTAGAGCCGGTTGTGACTGACGCCAGAAGGTAGAGGGGGTGGCTGGGGGCGGGTCCTTCAAGGTCTCCCCCCATCTCTCACTGCTTCCCAACCCTGGCCACCATGCCACACACATTGTTACCACTCAGCCAGGCCTCTCTGCCACACCCTCCTGCCTCTGGGCCAGCCTACCATGGTGAAACCTCTAGATTGTTAAGTCAAAATGAAGCTCCCCTCCTTGGAGCCATGGGTGTCAGGTATTATATCTCAGCAATCAGAAAAACACGACAACAGGAAATACACCCCAGACTCGGTAGGCTAAAGCAGGAGGACTGTTCCAAGTTTAAGACCAGCCAGGACTGCATAGTGAAAGGCCAGCCTGAACTGCATAATGAGACCCTCCCTATCTCAGAGAACAAAGGCCAAAACACAGAGCGCCTTCACTGCCTTCTCATTCCAACCTCACCAGCTCCTCCAAGTCTGGCCCCATGCCTCCCAGAGACCCACAGGCAGGGACCTCCAAGGGAGGGAGCCCCAAGTCCTGCAGGCAGATGGAGCCCACAACAGCCACGGGCCACCCCAGCCTGCCGGGCAGGCCAGCTGGCTCACCAGCACTGTTCAGCTTGCTAGTTTTAAGATGAAACATTTTCTAGTTAATAACTGAGATTACAAAAATAATGGCTTCCAGCTTGACACCTCTGAATACTTTTTTCCACTTAGTTTTGATGAACTCTGAACTACTGCTTTTAAAAGAAACCATGAATTTCTTCTAGAACATTCACTAAGCATTGAACCTCTGAGCTCTTCTGCTGCCTCTGAGCTTACTGGACAGAGGGCTGACTGGGTTCTCAGGACACACAGTACTTGACTTTTCTTGGCACCTTTAGATGTCTTGAGGCAGCAAGCCAAAGATCGCTGCATACTGTTTCTCTGGCCATAGATGGCTTGAGGCAATGGCTCAGGGCTCTGCCTGGAAATCAGGCCCCTCAGAAAGAAGACCCTCTCCTGCAGAACCCAACCCAGGCCCTGAGGCCAAGCACAGCCCTATGACTGCAGCCTGACCACTCACCAGCCGACCCCTCAGCCTACCAGGGCCTGGCTGCAAGGGCATCACAACTCTATGAACACCTCAAGAGTTCTTAGCAGACTTTCTTGAGCACTAACTGTGAGGGGAAACTAAATAAAGCAAATGTTCCAGAGAACATAGGCAGACACCAGGAGAACTTAGGAAGATGCTAGGGAGCTGGAGGGTCCTGGTGAGCTGCATCCAGTGGGCCCCGGCACATAGGCATGGTGGCTGTGCTGCCGTCCGGTGTCACCATCTGCGAATTTAGGAGGGCATCAGGTGGCTGAGGGGTCTTGAAGAGTTACACCCTGAGCAACCAGCGCACAGGTGCCTGGGTTATGATGGCGCCCAGTACCACCATCTGAGAACTGAGGCAGACACCAGGCAGCTGTGGGTTCTGCTGTCTGGTCCACACCCACTACCTGCACACACACCACCTGCTTTGGTGAGTGTCGGCCAGGCTTCCCCACCACTAAGGAGAGCCTCGGTGCATCCTACCCTGCCCACCCCCACCCCCACCCCCCGCACTGTAGCGGGAACCTTACTGACCCAAGGTTCCATGGCTCTCTCACCAATGCTGAGTCCAGGTGATCACTGGGAACTCCAAAATGCCAAAATAAAGTAGCAAAAGGCAATCTCAGTCCTCCAGCCCACCCAGCACAAGTCCAAGAGACAACATAGAGGAACGTGGAAGTCCCCCAGCTGAAGTCTCTGAAATGATAGTATCTGAAGTCAAGAAGCAAGTCCATCAGGTTATAGAAGATCAGAAATCATGTCTCAGGTCAAAAAAGAAATGACAACAAAAATGAAAGAACTGCTCACCACAGCTAAAGAAGACAAAGATTTTAAAAAATTGAGAATAGAAAAATGATGGAAACATTGAACAAAAATATAGGAAAGAATTAGAAAGCAGGAAACAGATTCAAACAGATACCCAGGAATTAAGAATTCTACTGAGGACTGGGCATGGTAGTACACATCTATAATCCTAACACTCAGGAGGCTGAAAACAGGAGGATCACTACGAGTTCGATGTGTATAGTGAGACCCTTGTAGATCCTGCACTAAATACATTAAAAAAAAAAAATTCCATTGAAAGCTGGCAAAACCAGAAAGTGAAAGGAAAAGACTTCTTAAAACTAACAAGGAACCAGGAAATAACAATTCAGTGACAAAATGACATAAACAAAAAAATATAAAAATTATAGCAATCAATGAAATAGGAGTCAGCACAAATGACATAAAAAGACTAATTTCAGTAGTAGCACAAAAATTTCTCAATCATGAGAAAATAACCTAACACAGTGAGGCATGTAGAACTGCATATAGCCATAATCACAATAAATCCACACCTAAACACATAATAATCAAGATTCCAGAAATTCAGCAAACGAACAGAATATTAAAAGCTGTTCGAAGAGGCTGGGGAGACAGTCAGTAAAATAAGCACTTGCCTGACAAGCACAAGGGCCGGAGTTAAAAAAAAAAAGGCCGGAGTTCAATCCCCGCTTCCACCAAAAAAAAAGCTGTTAGAGCAAAGAAACAGATCCCCAATAATGGAAGGCCCATCAGTATCATGGCAGATTTCTCAACACAAATGATCAAATCAAGAAGCAGATTAAAGCACCTGCTTAGGCAGACACAGGGGCTGGTAGTTCAATTCCCAGGCCTTCAGTGCCAGCCCACCCCCAGGGCGCACTGAGACAGCAATTGAGACTGAGCATGATGGAGCACGCCTGTACTCCCAGCACTTGGGAGGCTGTAAACAGGAGAATCACTGTGAGTCCAATCTACACTGTGAGATCCTATACACCCTCACACCCTGTCCTAAATACAAAAAAAAAAAAAAAAAAAAAAAAAAAAAAAAAAAAAAAAAAAAAAAAAAAAAAAAAAAAAAAAAAAAAAAAAAAAAAAAAAAAAATCAATGGTGAAATAAAATTCTTCCATGACAAATACTTAAGAAAACAAAGCCAATCCTACAAAGGGTACCAAAAGATATTATAGGAAGAGACAGAAACTACCACAGCTTCAAGAACAACAACTAAAATGAACTATTAAACAGAGCAAGTGGGCCAGCGAGATGGCTCAGTGGACTAAGTGCCTGCTTAGGCAAGCTCAGGGACCAGGGTTCGATCCCTGCTATAACATGCAATGCCTTCCCACCCCCGGGCACCATGAGCTGGCAACCAAGACCACACGCCTGTAATCCCAGTGCTGGGAAAGCTGAAAACAGGAAGCTCACTACAAGTCTGAGCTGCATAGTAAGACTCTGTACAAAAAAAAAAAAAAAAAAAAAGTAGAACAGATAAACAGAGCAAGTAATTAAAGAGGGGAAAACACAGAATCAGAACCAACAGCAGAAAAACACTGTGACAAATGAGCCAACACACATCAGTTGTAACCATCGAGGTGAACAGCCTCACTTCACCAATCAAAAGAAACAGTCTGATAGTGAACGAAGAAGAAACAAAACCCAACAATATGCTGTACACAAGAAACACATTCAACAACTGCAAGTCAAAGGGTGGGAAACAATGCACCAGGAGACAGAAACCAGCAGAAAAGCTATTCTGGGCGCTGATCACATCAGCCTCAAGAATAATCAAGAGATAAAGAAGGACATTACACACCTGTTGGGGAAGTGCAAGAGGGAGAGGTGATAACCCTGAACACACCCCCAATACAGGAGCACCCACTACACAGGAGCAACAATGCAACTGTAATGGGGACACTTACCCTGTCACTGTAAAGAGACAGAACAACAGTAGGCAAAGAAATCAGCAAAGAAATAACAGAACTAAACTGAACTTGTGAACAAATAGACTTAACAGACCTTCATGGAGTGTTTTAGCCCAGCAATGTCAGAATACATTTTTCTCAGATGCACGTGGGACTTTCTCCAAAATAAACCAGATACTAGTACATAGAGCATGCTGAACTAAATACAAAGGAATTGAAATTAACTCATGTGTACTGTCTGATCATAATGCAATGAAACTGGAAATTAATGACAAAAGATACAAGGGTTTTTGGTTTTAGGGATATTTTGGTGGTACCAGGGATCGAACTCAGGGCCTTGCCTTGTGCTTGCCAGGCAAGTGCTTACTCCACTGAGCTATTTCCCCAGCATTAATGACAAAAGAAACCACAAAAACATCATAAACACATGGAAATTAAATAGCAACCTCCTAAACAACCAGTGGGTCACGGATGAAAATTTTTGTTTTAATTTTTATTTTTATGTGTTTGGTACAGGGCCTACAGAGTCTCGCTACACAGATTGGACTCTGGTGATTCTCCTGTTGTCAGCCTCCAAGTGCTGGGATTAAAGGCCGCGCCACCATGCCCAGCCTCAGTTGCCACCCTAGCGAGCCCCAGGGGTGGGGCCAGCGCAGCACACTGAGAATCAAGCCCAAGTCCCTGCATCTACCTAAGCAGGTGCTTTAATCCACTGGGCCATCGGGCCAGCCCTCACAGATGAAATTCAAGATTTACAATCAAACAAAAATGCAGATACAACTTAGCAGAACTTATAGGATACAATGAAAGCTAGAGGAGTATTTATAGTGTTAAATTTGCACATTAGGAAAACAGAACAAGCCCAAATAAATGATCTTATGCTGTACACCTCAAGCTGCTACAAAAAGAACAAGTAAAGCCCAAAGTTCAAAGATGGCAAGAAATTATAAAATTAGAGATCACATTGATGTAATGGAGATGAAGAAAACAATACAAAGAATAAATAAATCCAAGAGCTGGCTCTTTAAAAAGAATAAAATTAATAAACCCCTAGCCAACCTTCTCAAAAGACTCAAATTCATGCAATAAAAAGTGAAAAGGGTGAAATTCCTACAGACCCTATAAAAATTCAAGAACCTCAATATCTACTTCCAAAATCTTTACTCTGAAAGAACGAAAAACAGAGAAAACGGACAGTTTTCTAGAGCCTTATAAACACCAAAGCTGAGCCAACAAGATATACAAACTCTAAATAACTACAGGAAACAAAGTTGAAAATGCTAATATAAAGCCTGCCCACAAAGAAAAGCCCAGGTCCTGGTGGAGTCACAACTAAATTCTACAAGAAATCTAGAAAAGATTTGATGCCAACTTTTCTCAAAATCTTCAATGAAATTGGAAAGGGAAGCAATTCTCCCAAGTTCATTCCTGGAGGCAAGTATTACTCAAACACCAAAACCAGAGAAAGATCCAACCAAAAAAGAGAACTACAGGCCAATCTCTCTCTCTAATGAACATAGATGCAAAACTCAATAAAATACTAGCAAACAGAATGCAGCAAATAGTCAAGACGATTATGTATCACAACCAAGTGGAATTCATCCCAGGAATGCAGGGATGCTTCAACACATGCAAATCCATAAATGTAATACATATTAATAAAGCCAAAGACAAAAGAACACGTGATCACCTTAACAGATACTAAAAAAGCTTTTGACAAAGTCCAACACTCACTCATGGTAAAAAACACCTACAGAAAAATCACAATAGATGGTCTTTACCTCAACCTGATAGAAGTCATCTGAGAAATCAAAAGCCAACATCTGTTCTGGAAACATTAGCCAGAGTAATTAAACAAGGGGGGGAGAGAGAAGGAGGAAGAATGGGGAGGGAGGGAGGGAACGAGGGAGATTATCATTATTTGCAGATGACATGATACATAGAAGATTCCAAAAACTCCAAGGGACTTCTAAATTTAAGAACCGCTCTTTCTGTCAGCCGGCCGAGATGCCAAAAGGGAAGAAGGCCAAGGGCAAGAAGGTGGCCCCGGCCCCTGCTGTCGTGAAGAAGCAGGAGGCCAAGAAGGTGGTAAATCCCCTTTTTGAGAAGAGGCCAAAGAATTTTGGCATTGGACAGGACATCCAGCCCAAGAGAGACCTCACCCGCTTTGTTAAATGGCCCCGCTACATCCGGCTGCAGCGACAGAGGGCCATCCTATACAAGCGGCTAAAGGTGCCCCCTGCGATTAACCAGTTCACCCAGGCCTTGGACCGCCAAACAGCTACCCAGCTGCTTAAGCTTGCCCACAAGTACAGACCAGAGACCAAGCAAGAGAAGAAGCAGAGGCTGTTGGCCCGGGCAGA
>PVKA01003045.1:0-61321 GCA_004027165.1 Ctenomys sociabilis
GAAGGGGAAGAGGCTTAAGAAATAGGATAATAGGATGGGGGGAAGAATCAGGATTCATGTACCATCTCTCTCCTGTAGAACTAACTTTGGAAAACTATAGGCTTAGAATGGAAAAATTAGCCCAGTAACAAAATATAAACAAAGGCAACCTATGATCTTAATATGGAGCAAGTCTACAGATCAGAAGGCCCCTAAGAAATGGAAAACACACACACACACATGCACACACACATACACACACACACACACACACACACACACACACACACACACCATTTTTAGCGAGAGATCAGGTAGGAAAGCAACAAGAAGTTTCAGACATCAGAAACCAAAAAACACATAGCCGTAATGGGATGGGGTCAGGGCACTAATGGAGAAGACTGTAAATGACTGTAATTTTCAGAACTGTGAAGCCATAAATTGCGCTGGGAGAACTGCCTGCTATTAGTGTAGCACTCTCTGCTCTCAAGATGCAGCAGCAGCTGGAGGCTGTGGAATTGGTTAAAATGATTCCTGGAAAAAGAAAGAAAATCGTATATGAAGGCTTAGAAGTGGAGCCCGAAGCCCTGGCTGTAAGGGCCTGGACCATCACCAGAGGTGAGGCTGTGCTCGTGTTTCTGCAATCCAGCAGTGGTGTTTTATAGCTAAAAACTCCAGAGCATAGAAGCAAACAGATAAACTGCTAGTTCTTATTACCATTAACTGTCAGTTTCATAGGCAGGCAAAGAAGGGCTCCAGTTCATAGAATACAGGCTATGTATAGCAAAAAATACTTGCTCTGGAAAGGGTCTTAGTTTTGTAAATCCAAGAAAGCCAATTAGAGATGTAACAGGGACCAAAGAGAAGCCTGGAGAGAGCCAGTGCCTCCTCCAAGACCCATCCCCATGAAATGCAGACACTCCAGTAGGAAATGAAAGCTGAAATACTGAGCCAAAATGAGGGAGGATTAAGACACTAGGAAATCCAAGAAAGAAAACTCAGCATGTGGCAAGCAAGAGACAGGTGGATGCCAGAGACCAAGTTCCTGTATTTTTCCTCAGCCACCCCACCCTTTTGGTGAGTTTTTAACAACTTTATTGACATGACTGATGTATAATGAATCACAAATATTTAAACATGCCATTTCATTGATTTCATATACATATATCCTTGAAACTATCATCATATTCAAGATAATAAGCATATCCATCACCCTCCCAATAATTTCCACATACTCCTCTATAATCCATTTCTTTTTCTTTCCCCCACCTCTTCCCACATCCATTAGCAGGCTATCACTGATCCAATTTTTATCTCTAGATAGTTGCTTTCATGTTTTTGAATCATGTAAATGGAACCATGAGATATATGCTCTTTATGACTGACTTCCTTCACTTAATAGGATGGTCATGAGACTCGTCTATGCTGTTGTATGTTAGTTTATTTTTTTAGTTGCTGAACTTGTGTTCTAATATATTAAATCGAAAACACAGCCTTCAACTATCCAATTATTTATTCATTTATCTGGCTACTCATAGGCTTTTGGGTTGGTTATTTTACGTTATCATTAGTAAAGCCATTATTAAACATTCATGTATGAAGGTTTGTGTGGGTAGTATCTTCATAGGCAGATACTGAGGTTATATTATTTGATTTGGGTTTCAGTTGTTAAACTTTTGGTAAAACTTTTTATGCCGTTTTCACGATGGCATTAATATATAGTTTTCTTAAAATGCTTAATGTCTACCTAACAAGATCATTTGAGAAGAGGTTCTTCCTCTTTCATTTTATGGAAAAATTTGGTAAAAATTATAATCAAAGTTATCATGGCCTGGAGGGCTTTGAGGAGTGTTTTTGTTTTGTTTTGTTTTGGTGGAACCAGGGATTGAACTCAGGCCCTTGCACTTGGCAGGGAAGTGCTTATTCCACTGAGCCATCTCCCCAGCCCCTGAGGAGTGTTGGTTTTGTGGGGAGATTATTAATCTATAAATTCAGTTATTCTATAGATGGATGACAGTTCTGGCAATTCTGGCAAATTCCTGAGTGAATTTTGGTTGTTTATATTGTCAGACTTGTTGGCACACTTTTTTTTCATAAATATCCTTAATAAGCCAGGCATGGTGGCTCAGGCCTGTAATCCCAGCACTTGGGAGACTGAGGCAGGAGAATTGTTGTGAGTTCAAGACCAGCCTGAGCTACAAAGTGAGCTTAAGGCCAGCCTGAACTGCATAGTGAGACCCTGTCTCAAAAAGACAAAAAAAAACCCTTAAGATCTGTATAATCAGTAATGATATCACCTCACACATTGCTTATATTAATAGTTTATACCTTTCTCTTTTCCTCCTGGCTACAGATTTATCAACTTCATTGATGTCTCCAAAGAACCAGTTCTTAATTCTCTCAAAAAGAATGGCTTTTGAGTAACTTTCTGGAATTTGGGGCTTTTAATCCCGATCACAAGAGTATTCCAGTCTCTTCTCTACAGGACTCAGCTAATGGTGCAACTAAAATTGTTAACAATAGGGCCAGGGAGATAGCTCAGTAGAGTAAGTGCTTGTCTGGCAAGCTCAGGGTCCTGAGTTTGATCTCCAGAACCACAAAAATAAAATAAAATAAAATTGCTAATGACTAGTACATAATGTAAATTCACCATCCTTGTGAATACATGAGACTACAGAAGGTCAATAAGGCTGGACTTCCTGATACCAAGAAATCTACTTTTTAAATTCAGAATAAGAAAACTCAGGTATCTTAGAACAATGCTTGAAACTACATTATCATATGATTTTCTAGGCATATTGGTACTCCTAAGATGCAACCTTTCTGTTAAAAACCAAAGTTTAGCACCATCAATCAAGAAAAAAAGGAAAGATGAAAATTACCAAAATACTAGGAACAAAAGAAGAATGGTCCCACAAATATTGAAAGGCATAACAAAACAATATTGCAAATAATTCTATGCTCCAGAGTTCAAAATATTTGATAATATGGATAATTTCTTTGAAAAATACTATATAAAATTTGTAGAATAGATGGACAACGTTCTGATAACCCTACATCTATTACAAAAATTCAATTTGTAGTGGTAAATTTTCCCCTAAAAAAATTCTATGTCAAGAAAGTTTCACTGTGAATTCTACTAAATATTAAAGGACTCTGCACACTATCTGCCTCAAAAACTCCTGGCTTATTTTTATGAGTCCAGGACTAACATAAACACAGATATCACTCAAAGGCACCCCAAGAGAAAACTAAAATGGCAAACATCTTCCATCGACCAAAAAGCATTTAACAAAATATAAGTAAATTGACTCAATCAACTTACAAAAGGATAATACACATGAATATAGTTTACCATATTAAACTATAGATTAAATAAGGAAAGCCATATGATCAAATCAGCAGATATGGAAAGAAAACAAAACCTCTTGACAACACTCAGTATCAATTCCTGATTAAAATTCTCCAGCATGTCCTCCAAATGCTCATGTGTTCAGAGGTGGGCTTTTGGAAGTTGGTTGAATTTCAGTGGAGCCATAGCTGGCTGCTAAAGGGTGTGTGGGGAGGGAGACCGGAGGCTGGCAGCTGGGAGCTGCAGAGGTACCTCCCTCCCTTCTGCCTCTCTCTCTGCTTTCTAGCAGTCATGGTGTGAACAGCTTTCCTCCTTTCCAGACCCTTCACCACATTGTTCTGTACTTGAATCATCCAACAATGGACTGAAACTTCAGAAACTAAGGTCCAAAAATGAACCTTTCCTCGTTTAAATTGTGGGTGTCAGGTAATGTGTTTGTACATTGGAAGTTTGCATAGGAAGGCTGGGTTTTCTACTCAGTTATTTAGGAATGTAATGGTGAGTCGAGTCTCCATCTGGAAGCAGTGGGTGGGAGGTGGGAAGGGGAGCTACTTTCAAGCTAGCTCTTGAGAAGAATTCAATTCCTGTCCGTTTTATGTTTTACAAGCTAGTGAGTTCCTGACTTTCACTGGCTGTTAGCCAGAGGTGACTTTCTGTTTCCAGAGCTTACTCACTACCCTTGACATATGGTCCCCTTTATCTCCAAACCAGAAACAAGGTATTAGATTCTTCTCATGCTTCAAATTGTTGGCTCCTTTGTGGTGACCAGCTGGAAAAAACTGTTTTCAAGTGACTAGGTCAGAACCGCCAGGCTCATTTTCCCTGTTTTATGATCAGTGCTGCTCACAAAACATCAACTAATCCTGGAAGTAAAATCCATTTTATGAGAAATCTTAAAGATTATTCAAGTTATATTCACTCTAGGACATATTTTGGGTAATCTTACAGTCCTTCCTGCCACAAGGACATGTTATTTAAAAAATAAATAAATAACTGATAAATGTAGACAGCAAAACTACGTGTGTTCATACAACAGGGCTTCAAGATACATGAAACAAATACTAATGGAACTAAAAGAATTAGATAAATTCACACTTATGGTTAGAGATCTCAGGCTTTGTTTTAATTTTTAGAACAAAACAGTTAAGATATAGAAGACTTGAGCCACACTAATAACCAAAATGACCTACTTGTTGCAACACATTCCCAATAATGTTAGAATGCCCACTCTTTTCCATTTCGCATAGTATGTTCACCACTATAGATTGTATTTTGGGGTGTAGAACATTTCAACAAATGTAAAATGATGGAAATCATAGAAAATGTATTTTCTGTTCACAAAAGTATTAACTTATGATTTGGTAAAACCCGTGATAGCAATTCTATCATTGCATAGGGACATTCCAACTTTATGTTTGCATGTCAACACTATTCCTTTCGTGTGATCAAATAATGCTAATTAAATCATATCTAAATGGAAGTCCCAAAATGATGGGGAGGATGACTCTTTGAGAGAAAGTCCGGAACAGAGACACGGAGGCAGAGGCAGAGGCAGAGGCAGGGAGAATAGTGACTGTGCATTATTTTGTAAAGGGAGAGTCCCACCAGCATGAGATTTAAAAGAAATTTTACCTCGCAGGAAATCTCAAAGAGCCAGCAAACAAGCACATGGGCTTGTAGGACATGGGGGTGCATGAATTTTATCGGCATGTTTCAGAAACAATAAACAAGCAGAAAATGAACCTTTTTTTTTTTAAGGAAATAAACCTTGGAGCTGGGAAGATAGCTCCATAGAATAAGTACTTGCCTAGCAAGTGCAAGGTCCTGAGTTCAATCCCAGGAACTGCAAAAAAAAAAAAAAAAAAAAAACCTTCTTGGTTTAAGGAGCTTAAAGGAAATAAACCTTAAAAAGGTCTAAAACTAAAACAAATACCAACAGTTTTTGTGTGGTCTTCATAACCAAATAGAAAAAAATTAAATAACAAACATAATTCATTAATTAAGGAAAATGAAAAAATATTTTGAATTGAACAACAATGAAATTGTAACATATCAGAATTTCTGGGGTACAGCTAAAGTAGTGCTCCTGAGGAAAAGTATACCTGACCCATAGCAAATGATCTGACCTCAATAACGAAGTTTCAGCAATTAGAAAGAGAAGAATAAAAGTAATCCCATAATTTATATCTTTATAAAATGATAGAGCAGTCATATGTTTGCATGCCAATGCCCTATGATGAATATATTTATTATATATTACAAATACTGTACTAATTTTTTTTAATTTTTTTTTTTTTTGTATTTTAGGGAAAGGTCTACAGGGTCTCACTACTAGATCTGCCTGTTCACAGCTTCCCAAGAGCTGGGATTACAGGTGCACACCACCATGCCCAGTCTCAATTGCCTCTCAGCACACAAGGGGGACGAGCCAGCACAGCAGGCACTGGGGAATGAACCCCCGGCCCCTGCACCTGCTTGCAGGTGCTTTAATCTGCTGAGCTAGTTGGCTGGCCCTAAAAAATAATTTTTAAATGAGTAAAAAAGATGAGAGTGGAATTTAATAACCAAAGAAAAGATACATAAGGAAAAATTAAGCAAAGTAGAAAACGCTTCTTCAAAAGTTTCAGCAAAGTTGAGGCTCGATAAAGGAATAAAGAACATACACCCCAAATATAGTAAATAAAGGGGAGTCATTGCCACCGATCCTACATGAATACATTTGTGAAATTTGACAACCTAAATAAAATGAAAAGGTGACATCCCCCAAAAGTATCCACAGCCTACATAAGACAAAAGACATGTACCCAGAACACATATAGAGCTCTCATGTTCATTAATAAGAAAACAAGCTATCCACATTAAAAATGGACATGATTTGAAGAAATTTTCATAAGATAATAACTAGCCAATAAACATACAAAAGATACATATCATTAGTTACCAGAGAAATGCAAACCAAGCCAGAATAACTGACTATCACATATCCATAAAAATGGCTACAGGTGCCAGGGAGATGGCTCAGTAGAATAAGAGCTTGCCTGGCAAGCCCAAGGGCCTGAGTTCAATCCCCAGTTCCGCTAAAAAAAAAAAAAAAAAGAATGGCTACAATGTTTTAAAAATTACATTACTTCCCTGGCAAGTGCAAGGGCCTGAGTTCAATAAAAATAAAATTTTTATTTTTAAAAATAAAAATTTCACCAATAAAAATAAATAAGGGGCTGGGGAGATGGCTCATTAGAATAAGGGCTTCCCTGGCAAGCACAAGGTTCTGAGTTCAATCCGTGTGGTTCTGCCAAAACAAATAAATAAATAAATAAAATTAGATTACTAAATGTTAGAGAAGAGGTAGAGAAATCAGAACCCTCATATACTGTAGGTGGGAATACGAAATGGTACTACTTTGGGAAAGAGTTCAGCAGTTCCTTACAAAGTTAAATAAATATACACTCACTCAGAAATTCTATTCCTATTTAAACAAGAGAAGTAAAAATATACATCCATGTAAAGACTTGTCCATGAATGTTCATGGCAGTTTTGTTTATAACAGTTAAATCTGAAAAATATCCAGTTGTCAATTAACAGATAAATAGATATGCAAGTTGCAATATTTCCCTATGCAGTAATAAAAAGGAACTAAGTAAGTAGTAATGCCTATAGCAACATAACCTTGAAAAACAGCATTCTGAAGTGATAGATATACTCTGATTTGTGCATATATATATATATATATATATATATATATATATATTCACATTTCCCCTTATATATATATATATGTATGTATCATTACTATGTGCCAGTTAAAAATAAAAATATGCATAAATATGTATTTTTTACAAAATAAAATGAACAACAAAAATCATAACATAATTCTATGTAGAAGAAATTCTAGAAAAGGCAGATTTAATCCACAGTAGCAAAAGCAGATCAGCTGTAGCCTAGGACTAGAGTAAGAAATGTTGCCCGGACTGGAGCAAGGGGAAATTTTAAGAGAGAATTGACTGCAATTGTGGCTACACGATCATATATTCTGTCAAAATTCACTGACTTGTATGCTGAAAATTGGTGCATTTTATTGCTTGTAAGTCATAATTCAATAAAGTTGAGTGTAAACAATCTTCCTGCAAGGAAAATGCCAGACTAAGAAGGTTTCACTGGTTTCTATTAAACATTTAAGGAAAAATAATACCAATCTTACTCTCTTTCAGAACAGAGAGCACACTTTTCATTTTAGGAAACTAACAATGCCTTGACACTGAAACCACATGCATGAGAATCAAATAAAACTCCATCCTATGTTCCTTATGAACATACATATGTAAAATATAGACAAAATATTGATAAACTCAGTGGAAAGGACAATGCATCACAACTAAGTGGAGTTGATCTCAAGACTTAGAAGGTTGGATTAACATTTGAAAATCAATTGATCTAATCAATATATTTAGGGTCTTGCTATGTAGTCAAGTGTGGCCTTGAACTCACTATGTAACCCTTGAATTTACCTCAGTCTTTCTGGCTGAGCTTCCTAAGTGCTGGGCTGGAATTACAGGCGTGCACCACTATGCACAGTTAAGGTCTTTCAAACATTTCCTCCCAGCTCCTTTCCTGATACCAGATTGGCTTCCTTTGTTTCCTACCCAGGCAGGAGCCCCTGAGTCATGTGCTGTCTTCTCTGTCCCCTGCTGCCATCAACAATTAAGGTGACAAAAAATTTGTCATTCATCTAGGACCCTCTTGAGGGTACAAAAGTGGCTAGTAAATGTTACACTGTGATGACAGCTGTAAAGCCTAATGGCAACACAGGCATACGAGCACCCTAACAATTACCTCTCTATCTCGAGGCTAATGCTTAAAACTAACTGGAAAGCTCTCTTACAGCCCTATTCTCCTTGCTGCTTCCATACTAAAACAAACAGACTTATTTTAAAGGCTTTATTTACCTCATTAGAGGTAAAATGGGAGTCAACTAAAATAACCAAGAAGAGAAAGTTAAAACAATGTTCCTAGTTAATGGTCCCTTGTCTAAACAACATACCTCATTGTGAGATGGCAATTGAGGTTTCACAGACTTTAGTTTTAGGTTTTATTTATTTTTCATATATGTAAATGACCACTTATTATAATATATAAGTATATGAAAATCACAAGATTTAGACAAGCCAATACTATAGAGTAGAATATGACATGACCATCAAGAGATTACTGTTAATAAGTGATGTTAGCAAAATAGTAGATGAAGAACTTCAAAGTCCTCTCCTCCATAAAAATCAATACAACAAGCAAACTTGTCAGAAACAATGCATGATCCCTAGAAATTTAACCAAAGGTTTACAGTAACTCATACAGAATTTGTTCAAGAAAAATGGCTGAATCTTAGTAAAATCAGTAAGTTTTGTAATAATTTAACTTGCCCTGTTCCTGTGCCCCTCTTTTCAGCTCCACAGTAGCCTTGAAAATAAGAAGCCCACACGTCAGGGAAAATCAGCAGCCCAGTAGCCATCAAAAGGGGTGTGCCACTCTTGGGAGGAATGGCACAAGAGGAGTCCCCCACTCTGAGAAGGAATAGGAGCTTCTTAAAAGCCTCATTCATAAGAAATTGTCACTTTTGTATCTTTCTGGTGTTTCCCTGGGAGACATCACTTCATGGCTTCCTTTATTTGATTAGAGTTCACCAGTGTGTGTGTGGGGAGTGTGGAATAATACCTTTCCCTAGGGTGTTTGTTAAAAACAGAGTTCACTGTTTAATTTCATGGTTTGAGTCAGTGAATAAAGATGGGGGCAAATAATAGACTAACCAAGAAGTTTAAAAGAATAAACGAGGGATGAAATGTCTATGAGATCTTTAAATGGTCTGTGTATTTTGGGTCTCTAGAATGCTACATTCATACATGTAGCATGCTCATGCCTAAACATGTTGTACACATGTTTAGAAGAGACCTGAAGATTTCACTTGTAATGACACAGGCTCTTGCTCTTGCCAGAGAAGTGCTTATTCTACTGAGCCATCTCCCTGGCCCCAACTTATACATTTAGAACCCACTGATTTTTTATGAGAACACCAAGAGAAAAGATTCAGTGAGGAAAAAAAATAGTACTTTGTACAAATGGTTCTAGAAAAATTGGATACCCATATTCAAAAGAATAAAGTTGGACCCCATCTCATACTATGTACAAAAATTAACTAACAATAGATCAAGGGGCTGGCTAAATAGCTCAGCAGGTTAAAGCACATGCAAGCAGGTGCAGGGGCTGAGAGTTCAATCCCTAGGCCTGCCGTGCCAGCCTTACCCCTGGGGCATGCTGAGACAGCAATTGAGACTGGACCTGATGGCACGCGCCTGTAATCCCAGCTCTTGGGAGGCTGTAAACAGGTGGATCACTACGAGTCTGATCTAATAGTGAGACCCTGATCACCCTGTAGACCCTTCTCTAAAATACAAAAACAAAAAACAAAAAAATAGATCAAAAACCTAACTTAACTGTAGAACTAAACTTACACAACTCTGAGCAGGTAATGTAAAGATAAATCTTCATAAATTTGGGGTAGGTATAGGTTCTTAGATCTTACACAAATGTAAAAGCAATAAATGCAGAAATAGATAAATTGAGCTTCAAATTTAAAACTTTTGTGCTTTGGAGGACATTGTCAAGATAATAAAATAAAACTTCACAGAATGGGAAAAATATATGCAGAACATGTGTCTAATAAGGGTCTTTTATTTACAATATATAAAGCAATTCTTGTAGCCCAACTATGAAAAAGAATAATCTAATTTTAAAATTGGCAATGATTTGAATAAATTAAATAAAGGTATTAAAATGGCCAATAAGTACATGAAAAGATACTTAGCCTCATCTATAAGAAAAATGAAAATCAAAACCACAATAAAGTGCTACTTCCTATATTGCAGACTATTAATTTTTTTAAAAATAAACAACAGAATAACAAGTATGTGAGGAAATTAGAGCCCCTATATGTTGCTGGTGAGAATGAAAATAATTCAGCTGCCAAGGATATTTTAGCATTTTCTTAAAAAGTTAAACATAGCCGGGCGTGGTGGCACAGGCCTGTAATCCCAGCACTCGGGAGGCTGAGGCAGGAGGATTGTTGTGAGTTCGAGACCAGCCTGAGCTACAAAGTGAGCTTAAGGCCAGCCTGAACTGCATAGTGAGACCCTGTCTCAAAAAAAAAAAAAAAAAAAAGTTAAACATAAAGCTATTATATGATAAACAATTCCTCTCCCAGTTATATACCCAAGATAACTGAAAATATGTATTCATACAAAAGCCTGCACATGATAGCTCATGACAACGTTATTCATAATAGTCAAAATGTCAAAACAACCAAAGTATTCATTAACTGACAAATAAAATACTTTATATCTATACAGGGGGTGTATTATACAGTCATAAAAAGAAATGAAATAATGATACATGCTACAACATAAATCAACCCTGACAATATTAGGCTAATTGAAATTAGCCAGACATGGAAGGCCATGCTTGCATGGTTCTATGTATATACTATGTCCTTAGGAGAAAAAAAAATGAGCAGTGACTACTAGTGAATTTGGAGATTTCTTTCAGAGTGATAAAATGTTTTATAATTATTTAGTGGAGATATTAGCACAATCTTGTAAGTATACTAAAATCTTCTAAATTCTATACTATAAAAAGGTAAATTTATATGTCAATAAAAAGAATGCATGATTGGTGTCTTTAACTAATGGTCAGCTTAAAACACCCCCTGAAGTGAATCAGTGTGTGCAGGGTGTGGAAGGCCCACCTGAGGATCACTGCAAACAACATGAAAAGGAAAACTGGGGAGGCAGAGGGGTGCTGTTTGTTCTCCTGGACGAGCTTATTGCGCTGGCTCTCCTGATAGGAACTCCGCTGAGGAGCCCAGGACCTCATTGTCACTGAGGACGGCTCTGGTTTACTTCAGAGGAGCTCTGGTCCTTACTTTGAACATTGCTCCCTGGCTCCAGAGGAAAGATGGCATGCTGCTAACTGTCCTGGAGAAGCCTGTTGTGCTGAATCTCCTGATAAGAACTGGGCTGTTCTTATCATCAGAGGAGCTCTGGATCTCACTGTCACTGAGGGTGCCTACAGGTCTTTTCAAGGGAGCTCTGGTTCTTACATCAAGTGTTACTCCCTGGCTCCAGGACAAATCCCTCAGCCTGTTGGCACCAACCCTTCAATCCTGCTGGCTCAGACTTTCTAGTTTCCACTTCTGACCTTTGGCCTTCCCCAGCACAGATCCTTGATACAGACTTGCAAGAGACATTGCCATGGGTTCCAGGTCTTCAGATGGACTCTTGCAGGACATTACCATGAGATCAAGGCCTTCAGCTGGTTTCTTTGGGTTCCTAGCATGTGAACAGATCTCCACAGTCTTTTTCATTTGACTCTTTGGGTGAATATACTAAATTAATCCTATAAATTATGTATCCTGCATTAAATTTCTTCCTTTGTAAACTCTCATTACATTATCTTTTAAATTTTTTCTCTATACTTACCATTGTCTTTGTTAGTGACATTAATAACCATATTCTTTTAAAATTTAAGGGTCGGGAAGATGGCTCAGTAGGATAAGCACTTCCCTGGCAAGTGTAAGGGTCTGAATTCAATCCCCAGTTCTGCCAAAAAAAACAAATTAGTCATCTTTGTATTTCTTTAAGTTTTTATTGACCTATTTGGCACTGGATCAATATTCAAATGTCTTGATTTGTTTAAAAAATCTTTACAGCAGGTTAATTCAAATCAATACCCAATATAGGACCACATATTAAATTTTGCTTTGCTATCTCTTTAGTCTTTGTGAACATTTCTCATTCCTTTTATATGACTTTGACTTTTCAGAGAGGATAAGTCACTTAGCTTTTTTTTAACATTTCAATTTTATTGAAAGGTTTATCTCTCAGCACCAAACATAATGGTGGTTGGTTAGGTTACCTCTGCCAACTCAAAATTAATACTGGATGGATTTTTCACCTTGCCCCTGGAAAACTATCCAGAGGTGTTGCTTTGGCAGTAGGCAGGTAGATTCCAACAATCATTTGCCAAGCAGTTTAGAAACATTTATAGATGCTCTTTACCTTAATCAGTAATTTCACTTGAGCTTCCAAATTTGTTTGTGACATATTTCTGGCAGCGCTTTGCCTCAACTATTGAGTGTCTCCCTGAAACTTCTCGTACTGGAAACTGACTTCCAAAACATGGCCATCTTGAGAAATGGGGCCTGCTGGAAGGTGTTGAGGTCAGGGGAGCAAAACTCTCATAAATAGGTTAATATTTTTCTTGAGGGATTAGATTTATGATCACTGGAGTTTAGGCCCCTTTACTCTCTTTCACACATGCCCACTTGCCCTTCCATTTTCACTATGAGTTGAAGCACCATGTGGACTTTACCAGAAGCTCAGGTGATGGTCCTCAGTCTTGGATTTCCCAACCCGTAGAACTGTGAGCCAAAATAAATGTCTTTTCTTCATAAATTATCCCATTTTGGGTGTTTTGTTACAGCAACAAAATATGACTAAGTTAGACAATTTGCTTTCCTACCAGAAAGAAAAAACAAATATTCCATTTAAAAAAGAATAAATGAAAAAGATTATTCAATGAAGCTTTTATTTAAAAAAATAATAAAAGAAGAAACAACAAACATTTTCTTCTATTTCATTCCATGTTTGAAGGTATGATTTCCCTGCATGGACACCAACCTCATTTTCCTTCTGCTTGCTATGGATGTGCTTTTCAGTCTAAAATGGTAGGCAAGGCCTCTCTTCTGCTCCACTCTGACCTATTTGGCACTGCCTCTGAGAGATCTCAACTTAGCTCCTAAACTTTTTCAAACATTCAAAGCAATCCATTGAGAAAAAGCACAGCCAAAACAGCCTTACTTCCAAGATCATTAGTAGAGGCGTGAGGGCCTAGGGAAGTTGTCCAAGTATCCATTCCAACGAGATGAACTCACTCAGGTAGAGATTGATCTCTTCCTTCTTTTCTCTGTATTCTAATTATGGCTGAGCCCTTTATATCAGACCCTTCTCAACTCTAAGCATGTTATCTGGAAGGATTTCTTTCAGTTCCCAACCTCTGAATGTGAAATTAAAGTGAATGAACGTACTGACCAAGATTCATAGTGTGGAAAGATGAGAGCTGTGCCATGAGCAGGGAACAAATTTCTGAAGAGGAGGAAAAGCCTTGAGGACAGATACTGCACTTTGGCACTGTGGTAAGCCCCAAGGATCTTTTCTCTATGGAAAAGAGGTAAGCCCAAACCAAGATGGCAGGGGTGCTCTCAGAGGAGCTGTGGTTGACTTGTGATACTTGATCCTCCACTTATTGCTGACTGAGGGTGAAAAGAAAGGGGAATAGGGCCTTGCCAGCAGTTTTAGCATGAGCTGAGAGAACAAACATTTCTGCAGCCCCTAGTGTGAATAAACTGACTGATTATAAACCAGAACACCAATGTGTTCATATACAAAGACAATGCTTTTTGCCAAATGGACCAGATGTTCATGTTGACTGGTCAGTGCATTCTCTCCTGTTGGAAAATGTACATTGGAAGCCAAATTATAATCAGGAGGTTATTTGTGAACATGAAATCAGAACAAAGGGAGGGGAATTGGATGAGTTCTATGATATTCACAGGGCTAGAGCAGGGACTACGTATTTGTGTCTCGTGGTCAAAAAACAACTCCTTCCCTTGACAGGGCTGGAGACAAAATGACAAATGTTTGTTTCTTGGCTCTCCACTTTTTAGCACCCCCTACAGACCACCACCACCCCCTTCTGCTCCCATAGCCTTTCTTCAGCTGTTAAGGCCATCGATGAGTTTACAGCTTTCCTTCACATTCCATCGTGCCTTGATTAGATTTCCAGGCTCTGCAGCATCCTGTTTCTTTGGAGAACATTCACACACATTTATTCATTCTGTTTTGTGTGGCTCTTGTTCATTTTACAATAAAAGGATAAGATTACTTCTTATTTTGGAAGATACTTCTCCATTTTGCCTTATGTACTGATATACCACCCAGAAGAAGAAGATGATTGAAAACGACCAGAGTGCTTAAGGGGGAGATTTCCCATGTGCCTTCATGGGCTCTGTCACAGAATATTATTCTTGACAAATATTTATTGGCTGCTTACCCTAAGCCAGACACTGTAGTAGTCTTTAGGGTTGTAGGAAACAAGCTATGATTTTGCTTGCCTTGAAGGAGCTAATGGGGTAGTAATGGAGACAGACAAGGAAATCCCCATTATGGTCTGGGCTTCTTACATAACTGTATTGAAGGCATTTAAAAGAGAATCTCCCAAAAATCTAGCATAAGGGTAAGAGATAGTGAACAAAGGGTGCCAGAAAGAGATACTGTAGTTTATCTTTAAGCTACAGAAAATAGGTTAAGACAAGGTCTTTGGGTCATTTGGTGTGGATTGATTTTTATCTAGAGTATAAAGTAGAGATCCAACTTCATTTTATTGCATGTGGGTATCCAGTTTTCCCAGAACCAGTTAGTGAACAGTCTTTTCCCCACTCCAACTTTCTTTTGATTAGTATTTTCATAGATAATTTTTCTGTTCACTTACTTTTAAACCAATCTGCACTCACAGTTTTAAGGTACAATTCTTATAGATATCCTGCCCATTTACCTTTTAATTTGGGTGCTTATGCTAGGAATTGGCAAGCTTTTCCATAAAAGACTAGATAGTAAATATTTTATGTTTTGCAAGTTATCCAATCTCTGTTGTAAATCCTCAGATTGGCCATTGGAGTGAGAAAGGAGCCACAGGTGATACACAAATTAATGGATGTTTCAATACAACTTTTCTCACAATAGACAACAGGCTAAATTAGAGTCAAATTGTTTACTACCCTGCTTTAGACTAGTTGTGCTGATTTTAATTGTGAGGACGGTGAGATTTAAATTTAATGTCTTGCCATTCTTAAAGTAGTTACAATATACATTTTAAATTTCTTTCTTTCTTTCTTTCTTTCTTTCTTTCTTTCTTTCTTTCTTTCTTTCTTTCTTTCTTTCTTTCTTTCTTTCTTTCTTTCTAACAGAACCAGAGATTGAACTCAGGTCCTTGCGCTTGCCAGGGAAGCGTTTATTCCACTGAGCCGTCTCCTTGGCCCTACATTTTAAATTTCTTGCAGTCTCTTTCACAATAGCTGTACCTTATGAATTGATACAATAGACAGCAGAAAAAAAAATGATCAGGGTGAGCAAGGGGTAGGCTTCATGTATGTTTTAAAGGCAGCGCACTGCCACTTCCTTTCACTTTGTGCTATTGTTCTCATCTACTTTAATTTTACATGTCATAAATATCCCATAATATATTGCTACCATTTGTACTTATTGAATTTTTAAAAGAAAAAACTTAACAGGAAAATAAAAGAATAAAATTAATCCTCCCTTTTATTGTTTCCATTAAGTGCTTCTCATTTCTTTGTGTATATTAAAATTTCCTCTAGTATCATAGTCTTTCTGCCAAAGAATTTCCTCGTATTTATGTATTTATTTATTTATTTATTTGTTTATTTATTTATTGGCAGAACCAGGGATTGAACTCAGGCCCTTATGCTTGTCAGGCAGGTGCTTATTCTACTGAGCTATATCCCTGACCCTCTATTTTTTTTTCCCTCAATTTTTTTTTAATACAGGTCTATTGGCCCTGACCTCCCTCACTTTTTTCTGAAAAAAATATTAATTTTGTCTTCATTTAAAAGCCTCCATTGTTTTTTTGTTTTACAAACTTACTAACAAAAAGCTTGGGACTATGGAGATGGCTCAGTAGAATAAGTGCTTGCCTGGCAAGGGCAAAGGCCTGAGTTCAATCCCCAGTTCTACTAAAAAGAAAAAAAAAGAAAGAAAGAAAAAAAAAAAAAAAGAAGAAGCTTGTTTTCATCTTATCTTTGTTTTTTTGTTTGTAATAATCCCTCCACCCCCTCCACCCCCATCCCCACCCCCGTGCCTTTGAATTTTTCTCTGGATCTTTGGCTTTTACACTATGAGTATACAAGTAGATTGCAAGTATACAGGTAGATTTTATCTTGATTTTGATTTGGTTGCATTTTTGCTGTTGAGCTTCTTAGATTTTATTGTCTGAAATTTTGTTGTCTATAGTTTGTTGTCTTTCATTAATTTTCAGAAACTTTTAACCACTACATCTTTATTTCTTCTGTCTGATTCTCTAGTTTCTACTTGACACATCCATAGTTAACTAGTGCTCTGTTCTGTACTCTCTTCTCTATTTCATTTTAGATAATTTCTGTAGTATCATCTCTAAGATCATTGATTCTTTTATCAGCTCTATCCATCTGCTACTGATCCTAATACAAGAATCTTTCATCTTTGATACTGTGGGATGTTTTGTTTTTGTTTTTTGAACAGTACTTGGAATTGGACCCAAGGCCTTCACAGTGAGATATGTCCTCAGTCCCTTTTTATTTTTTATTTTGAAACACAGTCTTCTCCTTCTTCTTTGTCTTCATCTTCATCTTCACCTTTGTCTTCTTCTTTTGTTGGAACCAGGGATTGAACTCAGACCCTTGCACTTGCCAGGGAAGCGCTTATTCCACTGAGCCACTTCCCAGACCCTAAGGTCTTTTTTTTTGTTTTTGTTTTTGTTTTTGTTTTTGTTTCAGTACTAGGGATTGTACTCAGGGCCTTGCGCTTGCCAGGCAAGAGGTTATTGTACTGAACTATCTCTCTGGCCCCAAAGTCTTCTAAAGTCACTAAGTTTTCCTGGTTGGCCACTTGTGAGCCTGCTGATTCAGCCTCCTAGAGTTATGGGCTTATAGGCAAGGGCCATGATGCCTAGATGATGGCACGATTTTTATTTCTCACATTTCCTTTCTCATAATTTCTACTAGCCAAAATTTTTCCTATGCTCTCATATGTATTTGCTAGCTTTTCCCATAGAACTTTTAATATAATTACTTGTGGTTATTTTAAAATCCCTGTTTGATGGGATTTTAAATGGATCTCTATTAGTGAATCTGGTTGTGTTCATTACTTTATCTCCTGATAAATAATCCTCTCTCAATTTTCTTTCCTTTTTTGTGTCATAATTTGATACTGAATGCTGTAATTATGTAAAAGCTAATTGAAATTAAAGTAAATTGTATTCATTCTGAGAAATGTTAATGCCCTTCCTTCTATTAAGCTATTATTATGGGGGCTGAATTAATCTAAACAGTAGTTGCAATGCTTTGAGTCTGATTTTGTTATCACTACCCTCAGTGTTCCAGAAAGGGCTACAACTTTGTGCTTGATGTAAGGAATTGATTGCTACAGGATTTTTCTCAGTATGTTTGCCCCCCTGCCAGTCTTCAGCAGGACCCGTGTGCCTAAGCCACTGCCTTCACCCATCCCACTGAGCAGGGGATTCTCTCATGCCTGCTTCCCCTCAGTGATAGCTAAGCTACTGTTCCTTATTACTGTTGCTAACTAATGGTTGGGAGCAGGGAAAGGCAGTAGCTCCCAGTTGTGCTACCCATCCTATCTTGGGCAAGGCTTTTGTGCCTGGCCTGGAGATTGAGTCTTAGGTTCCTTCCTTCTTCCCCTCACCTCTCTCCTGCTGAATTAAGAGATTTCCTTTATATGTTCACTCTATGTGAGACATTTTGAGGGACATTTTAGATCTAAATACTCTTCATGTCTGTGTCTGTGTCTGTGTCTGTGCCCTCTCTCTTTCTCTCTCTCTCTCTCTCTCTCTGTCTCCTTTTCTCCCTCAATCCACAGACAGACACAACACACACTTATGCATGTACATGCTGAACAAATCACTTTTCCTTCATGGGGACAAAAAACCCAACACCCACAACTTAAATTAGCAGAGGTTTATTTTGGCTCTATCCTCCTCCTAAAGCAGGAGACACTGTCCAGTTCCAGATGCAGACAGGTTTTGTTTCTGCCCTTAGAATCACCTCCTCTAACAGCCTAAGTTTTTATCACTTTAATAAAAGAATGGTCATAGGATATGGCTAGTGCTTGTGCCTGTCCCTAGCAACAGCCAATCACTTCTTGGAAGTCTGTGCCACCAAAGGAGCCTCTCTCTAATTACCCAATCTTTCTGTGAGTACACAAGGGACACCAGCAGAAGACACTTCAAGTGAACATAAACTCCCTTTGTGTCTGGGCCTCTGTGTTAGTCAGAGTTCTCCAGCAAAACAGAACCAATAGAGTGTATGTGTATTGGCTCTGAAGCCCTCCTCAAAGTCGTGCATGCTCAGAAATGGAGCTTTGGAAGGTAGTTTCTGGCAGGCAATTGCATCATGGAGGTACCATACTTATAATGGATTAACCCATTGACGAGGTCCTAGCTGAATGTGCTATTAATGGGTGGGGCTGCTTGAAAGAGATGGGTCCCTAGAGATGTCGCCTGGAACTCTGGCTCCTCCTGTCTCTTTTTCTTTTCATGCTTTCTGGCTGCTGTGAAGTGAGCTTTTCTCCACTGTGCCTTCCACCATGCTAGTCCTGTCTTGGAGCTATGCAATTGTGGACTGAATCTGTGGGCCAAAATACATCTCTTCTCCGCTCCTTTGTGGATGTTGGGCATTTTGTTCCAGTGAAGAAAGTGACTAATACAGTGTGTGTGTGTGTGTGTGTACATGTGGTATATATATATATATATATATATATATATATATATATATATATATATATCTGGGGGAGGAGGACAGGGAGAGGACCAGAAAGAGGGAGAGAGGGCATGAGAGCAGGGAACGGTGTTCAGAACTAAAATGTCCCTCAAACATTCATATCAAAGGCTTGGTCCCCAGTGGTAATCACAATTGGGAACTACAGGGGGTGATTGGATTACAAGGACTTTGATTTCCTCAACAGATTAATCCATTTATGGATCCATAGCTTCCTAGGTTTGGGAGAGAAGCTTTGTTATAGCAGAATTGTCTCTTCCCTCGAGGTGTCTAAACTTTTTCTAGCATTTTCAGTTGATTGCTTGAGCTTATCCACACAATGAAGGGTTAATCGAATTTACTCAAAGACAACCTATTTAAATATTAATTTTGGGGCCCAGGGAGATGGCTCAGTGGAATAAGTGCTTCCCTGGCAAGCACAAGGGCCTGAGTTCAATCCCCGGTTCTGAAAAAATAAAAAAATAAATAAATAAATATTAATTTTATGTTTTAGAACACCTTTTAAAAGGCATATACAATAATATTTGTCCAAATATTTGGGTACTATGGTCTACCTAAATTGACATCTAAAACTAACCATCACAGGCTCCCCATTATTTCATACCAGTTCTATAACCCAAATTCAGCCTTTAGGCACTAAGGGACATTTCTTCTTGATTTCTGTGAAAACCACCTTTTTCTCCACTTTTCTGCCAAACATGACCATTTATATGCTTCTCATTTCAATGAGTCCTTTCGTTTTTAAGGTTGGATTGTAACTTGTAACCTCAATTCTCAGAAGGACTCAAGGACACTTGTGATTTATTCATTTTTCTTATTGTTAGGACAACAGTAATGTTCTCTTAAAGCTTTTTGTATCCTAAATGGACTTCTATTAATGAACACCTATTAATGTGGCATTTGTTTTGTTTTGGTTTTACCACAGGCATGATCTTGATTATTTAAAAATCATGAAGGATAGGAATTATATTTGCAGAGGTTGGGTTGTAAGTTAGACACCTGTAGATCTCATATAAAAACCTAAGCTCTACGTTATTTTGAAAAATGTGACTATCTGACACAATTGAGCCATATTTACCAGCTTCTTCAGAGGACAGAATGAAACCAGTATTTTCCAGCTCCTCCATTCTGATCCAGATCAGTCTTCGAAGTCCTCTGGGAACTGTATCCATGACAGAACATTGTTCTATTCAAACGCCAAGGCAAGAGCCAGATATTGCATGTAACAACCAAGTTCCCTGGGCTTCATCACAGAGGTCAAAGGAGGTTTTGGATCTTCTGGTAGGAGACAATAAGGTGTTCTACGTGGCCTAATTATTCTTTGAATGCATCTCCCAAATTTCATGTATTGAAACATAATCCTCAACTTCATATGTTAATAATATTTGGAGGTCAGTCTTTTTCAAGATGACAGAGTCATAAGGAGACTTCCTATATGAGTGGATTAATTCCTTCACGGGAAAATGGACTAATGAGTAATCAAGGAAATGCCTTTGTTATAAAAATGATCTCTCTCTGGCTTCTGAATACTTTGCTCTGTCTCACCACGTGATACCCTCTACCATGTATTATGCAGTAAGAAGGCCATCACAAGAGGTATGCAAATACCAGCGCTGTCCTCTGGAACCATGAGCTAAGTAAATCCCTATTCTTTTTAAATTACCTGGTTGCAGGTATTTTTAAAAAATAGCAACAACAACAACAAAAAGAGTAAGACACATAAGAAATGCCTGTGAGAAAGAATTATACAGGTAGGACTGCTGACCTGTCCATCACAAAAGCAAAAATACCCAACACCCAAAGCTAAAGGAGGAAAGGTTTATTTAGCTCACAGCTTGTAGAGAGTTCAGTTCACAGGTGGCTGGATCCAAAGCATTCGGGTGGCATGGCAAAGGGGTATCACAGAGTAGAAATAGTCCCTAGCAAAGCAGTGAAAGTAGAAGGCAGCAAACGACAGATAATAACCGTCTATCTGTTCTTTATATACAAGCGACCCCCTTAGGGAGGCAAGCACTCACACCCCCTATCCTAGCATTGTATCCTTGAACCTAGCATCACAAACCCTAGATCCAGACGCCTCCAAGAAGCCCCATCTACAATTCCATGAGTTTTTGGGGTAGGGACATCTAGATACAAGCCACACAATGTCAACTAAAACAACTTTTTAGTATTATCAGAAAGTAGTACAGTCTGTAGTAATTTCAAAGAAATGTCAGGAGGTGAGTATTATTCCCACATGGGGCATGGAGTGTGGGGATGTTTGAGGCCTTTGGGTCCAGGTCCAACACTTTAATTCTAGCCTAAGAGTAGCTAGAGGCGGGCCAGGGTCAGTTCCCCACTCAGAGGTGCTAGTGTTCCTCCATTGAACACATCCTACCACCAATAGAATGGCACCGAATTGTTGCTACCATTAGAGGAATCTCATCACAGGGTGGAGCCTGCAGGTTTGCTGCCTCCCATGCAGTTCCATTCCTGAAGGTAAGGAAAGAACCAAAAGATTGGACTGGATTGAGAAGATTTGCTTTCTTAAGTCTCTGAAAGAACATTTCACTTAAAAAATGAGGTTAAATGCAGCCAGGGAAAGAAGCCAAGGCCCACATCCAAGAAGTAACATCCTAATATGGGTCTGAACAGAAGGTGCTGGGCTTTAACCTGGAAATCAGATTTGACTTCCAAGAGTTTGGGAATGGAGAATTGGATGGATGGAGCTTATAAGAGGGAACAAGAGGAGGGACTCAGAGGGAAAAGGTCCAGAGTGTTTTAGGCTTTGGAAAACAACCCAGCCTGCTTGATACCAAAATGCCCATTTAGTTCAGGGAATAGGAATTCTGGGAATAGGAGACTGGGAACAGGAGCACCTAAAATAAACTAGCCTTACACTAGCTATTGTCCCCTACCTGGGCTTCTCTCCCTCAACACTGCAGAGACTAAAAGCTTTTAGGAACCCTTACAGGGTTAAAAAGAAGACATCAAACAAATGGAAGTTCACAAGAGCACTTCTAACTTCAGGAAAAATAAGATTAATCAGTGTAAGTAGGAACTTTTAAAGAAAAGAATCAGAACTTCTTCTCTCACAAACAAAGCTTGAACCTCTTAGCAATCAGGACTCTGATTGCAAGATCTCACTCAAGTACGCGGAGAGTCTTTTATTGCCAAGAACAGCAGCACTTCACATAGAAGAATTACTCAGAATTCTGTACTGGTCTGAATCAGCCCAGACAAAAGCCATAGACATTTTTCAGGCAGAAGTCGGTATCAGGTTTTTTTTTTTCCTTAGAGGAAAAATGTGATTTTTAAAGTACAGAACGAATTCATAGTCACTAAAGAAAATCTATGAAATGTGTAAAAGGTATAAAGAATAAAACAAATATTCATATTCTATAATCCAGAGATGGTGTGCATTTAAATTTTTTTCCTGTGGATACCTGTATTTTTCTCCAGGCAAATCAGGATCAGATTGGATTAAAAAGTGATTCTGTGCTTTTTTTATTTACTATATCAGGAAGGGATCTCTATTGCTTTAATTATTTCTTGAGACATACTTTCCAATGGTTCCATAAGATTATATATATATATTTTTTTTGGGGGGGGGTTGCTTTTTTCTATTTTTTTTGGTGCAGGGTCTCACTATGCATGCAGCCTACATTCATAGTGATCTTCGTGCTTTTTGCCTCCCATGTGCTGGGATTACAGGCACGCCACCACGCCCAGATTACATCACCCCCAAAGGCGGAGCTGGTGCAGTTTGGGGAACCAAGAAGATTATATTTTTGTAGATATACCATCATATATTTTGATCTTTTTATTGATAATCAATTGTTTCAATTTTCATCATTTCAGATGATGAAAGATTCTATTAAATTTTTTAAGATTCTATTAAACATTTCTGGATGTAATTTCTGAACATCATTCTGATTACTTTTTAGGAGAAATTCTTAGAATATTAAGATTAAAGAATTTCTCAATATCCACCCTTAAATTACTCAACATAGTCATGTCTTTACAGTCATAGTTATTGTGTATAAGCACACTAACGTGTATAAGCATGCTTGTTTCATAAATCGTTAGCTAACATGGAGCATTATCACTAAAAGAAGAGAAAAAATTACCCTTTGTCTATTTGTTAGTTGAAAAGTGGGATATGATTACTTTGCCTTGTATTTCTTTGATTATTAGCTACGTATTTCTTCAGATATTTTACTTTTTTTCTTCTTATAAACGATTATTTTGTACCTATTTACCTATTTTTTCTTTTTTAGGGTAAACACCTTGCTTAAATTTTGATCCAGCAATGGCATAGAAGAATCCCAAATGGATGATGATACTAAAAGCCTGTTAGTTGATAGCCGTAAGCTTTCCAAATGTCCTGCTGAGGCACAATGTGAAATAGATGGCTCTGCTCAAGTAGAGCCTATCAAAAAGGTGGCTCTTAGGCCCTCCTGTACCAGAATTAAAAAGTGGGGAAAAGAACATGTATTCAAATTTCTCTACCTGACATACACCCAGCACCAGAGTGAAGGACCCACAATTCCATTTCTCTATATAACTCCTATGGAGCCAAGATTTGACAATCACAACCACTGCTAAGGTCTATCAACCTGATATTCCCATACCTTCCAAAATAAAAAAAAGAAACAGCCTTACAAAGAAGTATGCCCAAACAAGGAAGAATGAAAGCTGAACAGGCTATTGGATCTCATACTTTCTATTTTTCTGTGATCACTGTGCTTTTACTCAATTATTGCACTATTATGTATTTAGTTCTCCAAGTTAGAAAAATACCTTATTTCTTGCTCTTTCTACTTATCTCTTTACATAGAAAGGAAAATAATTTACCTACACAGATCATTGTTTTGTTTTGTTGAGACAAGGTCTCGCTCTGTAGTTTGGACTAGCCTTGAACTCACTATGTAGCCTAGGCTGGATTCAAACTCAGTGATCTTTCTGCCTTAGCCTCCCAAGTACTGGGATCAAAGCTGTGCGTACACATATCTTTAAGCCTATTTTTGCCTCTTTTTCACCACTGGTGCATTTAGTCCCTCTTTATCTACCTCTTTTTTTCTGTTTATTCTACCAGAACCTGTTTAGTCACCCCATCTCTAAATTGCAGTAGGTAACTATACATCCTAAGTAGAATATATCTAGAAATCTCAGCTTGCTCTGAAGAGTTCTCCAGATAAATGTCTTTCCCATGATGCACCTTCCAATTTTTTGCAGCCCCTGGTGGAAAAGACACAGACTGGAAACCAACTGGCAAACATTAGGGAAGTTAAGGAAAATTGGCTAAGTATGAAAGAATAAATGAAGTGCAAGGGGTAGCTGTGGCTGTAGTTCAAGACCCTGGAGGTCAAGAACTCTTAAAGTATGACCCAAAGAATGGCCTCAAGAGTAGGCCATTCATTCTGAGACCACAGGGCATGCGAGACTGTGTTGCTGAATGGGTCATCTACAAACTTTAGCTCAGATGTACTCTATTATTCACAAAGAGATAGCAGGTATGAACACCTCCGGATAACCTTTCTCCATTCTTGGAAAAACAATTTAGAGAAAAGGACAAAGGGTTACTGTGCTGTTCCTTCCATGTAAAAGGAAATAATAATTTTGATGGATTTGGTGGGACATTTAAGAGCCAAGTCAAACTGTGTGTGTAATTGTTTTGTAAAGGTGCTAGGACTTAATTTTCAGATCTGGAATAAGAACAGGTGGTGGCTGGTGGCAGGAGTCACAATAGTTTCCATGACGACGGGATTACGTTTTAGTCCTCTTCCCATCCTCCACCAAACCTACTGCAGCTTTTCTCCTAAGGTACTTATTAAATACTTGTTAAATGGATGATGAACCACTGAATGCCGTGTGTGCTTTGCAATTAAGGCTGCCGTTCTTTAGCTAGCCTAAAAGCTTTTAAAGCAACAATAATTACTGTATTTACACATGATGTTTTGCATAATTTGCATAATGACTTAACCTGAAAATAATAAACTATGTACTCATTCTCGCTAAACAACCTTGGCTCATTTCTTATGCCTATTGTGGAAGAAGTAGCCCAGGTGTTTGGTTAGAATGGTGTTAAGAAAGGGAAACGGGTTCAGGGTGGGAGGAGGGCGACCTGTACTATACTTGTGCTCCCAAATCAGTAGAAACTCCCTTTTCATCCTCACTCTTGGGCCCTTCCCCCATCGCGGGGTCTGCGCAGGCGCCACCCCCACCCCATCCCCCACCCCGCGCCTCTCTCCGCGCTCAAGGGTTGGAGCCTGTCGCTGGCCCCTAGCACAAAAGGCCACTCTAGCCGGCGTCCCGCGTTGCCCTTGGCAACCATTGACCGGCGTCTCGCTCTCCAGCGCGTTTTTCACCTAGAGTAAACGACGCCCCCATTGGTTGGCCGAGGGAAAACAGGCCAATCGAAAAAGAGGTTATAGGGTGGTGGCTGAGGAAGGTTGTTGGGGGTTAAGAGCTAGGGTTAGAGGCTTTCCGTGAGGCTAGCACCCCGAGCGTGGTCGGTTGGAGCAAATATGTCTGTCCGGAGACACATTGGGAATCCTGAGGTGAGGGCCAGGTCCGGACCCGAGAGCCGGAGGGGGCGGGCGCACCGGAAAAGGCGCCACGTGGGCAGGGACGCAGAGCCGGCGACTTCCGCCGCCCGGAGGGCGGGAAGCGGCTGGCGTGAGGAGGGGTCGGTCGCCGGCCAGGGGCGGGGCAGCCCGGGCCCGAGCCTCTTCGGCCTCGCCCAGTGCGGCCTGGTACCCTCAGCGAGGAACGAAGCACGTAAAGGCATCACCCCTGCTTTCAGAGGGCTTAGAGCCCCGCAGTGACAGTTGCAGCCGAGTCAAAAATACAAAGGAAAGTGGGACCGCTAAAGGAAGGCGAGGAGAGCGAGCCCTCACTTCTGAGGGAGGAGTCCAAAAGCTGTGGGGAGCAGCAGACCGAGCCCCAGGCAGAGGTGCACGATAGGACATTAGTTACCCTGCCTTTCGGGAGGACCTACCACTTCATCTCTTTGACCCTTAGTGCCTTGCTGAGTTTGTGACGATTTAATGTCCACAAATATTGGTCTCCTAACGTGCTGTAGGTGCTAGGCATACGAAGATAAAACAAGGCCTTGGCCCTTCAGGTTCTGTTTGGTGATGGAGACTTGTGGTTAGGGAACAGCCAGCTGGGGGAATGAGTTGAAGGCTGTAGAGATGTAGGACCCCAGCCGTGCCAAGGCCATTGATTAGTCACGTGAAGAAACACCCCAGGTAATGAACAGTGTGAGCAAAGGTAGGAGTGTGTGAACTCGGAGTTCCCTGAGGAGTCAGTACAGAGTCAGGAGTAAAGTTGGGAGAGCCCTCTGTGCTTTGTACCCAACAGGAGTTGCTATTTCATCTCTTGGTGAACGTCCGGTGTCCACCTAAAAAGTAGTTTGGAGGGAATAGGGAAAGGAGGGAACAGCGAGATGTTCCTCAAAGGTCACAAAAGTTCAGCTAGGAATTATGTTTTTGAGATGTGGTGCGCAACAGGATCAATACAGCTAATACGTTTTCAGTAATATTTCCAAATATAGCTAAGAATAAATTTCACGTGATTTACCACAGAGGTGATGGATATGTTAATCAGCTCCCTTTAGTCATTTCACATAGTGTATTTATCACATTATATCCTAGAGTATATAAAATTGTGGTTTGTTAACCTGAAAATAATAACAAGCGTCTTATAGTGGAGATGGAGGGAGGGAGGTATGGAAAGTAGCATTTTTCCGCATGTCTGTCTTACCTGCTGGTCAGAATTCAAGAAGCTTTTGAAGTATTTTAGGAAGAAAATGAAGTGATGAGATTTGTGTTTTATTTTAGGCAGATGACTGTAGCCACATAGTAGAGGCCAAGACTAGAGATAGAGGAGATTGGTTAGGTAGTTACTCTTCTTAATTTCCCAGTTTGAAACCATATTTTATTTTTAATGTAGTTAGAAATATCCAATAACTATTTTTAAGCAAAAAATGCCTTTTTTATAGCATCATTAGCATATAAAATTGTTTTAGAAATGATACTGAATTTTTATGAAGAATGCATTTTGTATATGGTTAGGTAGTTATTCTGAGACAGATCAAATCTGAGGCCGTGGAATTAAGGACAGAAGTGAGGAGAAATATTTAGGGGATAAAAATCATTGGGAGTCCATGATTTTTGGGAAATGAGAGTAAGATGGATAACTTGGATTTGCCTTCACTGCTCATCGATGAGGTCAATGCTATTGGAGGAGAAATAGCTTTTGTATGAAAGGTGAGGTTCAGGAATACCTTGTGTGGGACATGTTCCCTAGATGTTCAGCTTATTCTCAGGGTGTACAACTTCCAGTAATTCTTGAGAAATGGTACATAAGTATTTTTTATTTATGGCTAAAATATTAGGGATATCTAAAAATGCTCTTCCACTTTCATATTTATTTTTGGCTGAGTATAGAATTCTTGGTTGGAAATCATCAGCATCTTGAGACTATTGCTTTATGGTTTTCTCATAGCCAGTGTTGGTATGGAGAAGTCCAAAGCCATTCTTACACTTGGGGACTTAATTCTCTCACAAAGGTATTTCTTGCTGGTGTCTATTTGGTAGCACTAAACATTTCTGTCTTTCTAGTATGTAAAATGTTCTTATTTTGTTGTTGATTTTCCCCTCATACTTTATCCTCTTTGTTAAATTCGTTATTCTGAATTTTTTCACTTTTATCTCCTATTCCTTATCTTTGTCTTTTTGCTTTCCTTGGATGACTTCCCTTTACTATTAAAGGGAAGATGACTTTCTGCTTTTTCTATTACTTTAAGTTTTTGCCATATTTTAAGAGCTCTGCTTTTTACTCCAGTGTCTTTAAAGAAAAAAAAAAAAAAAAAAACTTTTGAAATAAATAGTAGATTTTTAGGAAGTTGCAAATAGAGAAGTACAGCCTACCCTTCACTCAGGTTACCCCAGTGATATTTTATACTAATGCAATGTCAAAACTAGAAATTTGAAAAAAAAATCTAGAAATTTGAAGTTTACACTGTGTGTGTGTGTGTGTTTCTGTTTTATCACATGTGTAGATTTAATACAGTTGGGTTACACAAATAAGAGATCTGCAGTCAAAATGAAGAACTCTTCCATCATCACAATACTCCCTCATGCTGTTCTTCCTAGTCACCCATTCCCTTCATGCTCACTGTCAGAACTCCCAAACACCACAAGTGTGTTCTTCTCTTTGTCTCTACAGTTTTTAAAGTTTCAGAATATTACATGAATAGAATAGTATGGCATGTGAACTTTTGAGATTGCCTTTTTTCCCCTGGGATATCTTTGAGCTACATCCATCTAGCAATTGTTCATTCCTTATTATTGCTCATTAGTATTCTGTGGTATGGATGTATACCATGTGTTTACTCATTTAACTAGCAGAGGATATTTTGTTTTCAGTTTTGGGGTATGACAAAAATACAAACATTTGGAGATAGCTCTTTTTTTTTTTTTTTTTTTTTTTTTTTTTTTTTTTTTTTTTGCCTCTTGTGACAGGGTTCAGGCTGGCCTTAAACTTACTTTGTTTAAAGTAAATTTACCTTAAACTTACCAGGCTGGTCTCGAACTGGCATCTTTCCTCCTGCCTCAGCCTCCTGGGTGCTGGGATAACAGACATGTACCACCACGCCAGACCTTTGTCCAAGATTTCAACCCAGGATACTTGTACTCCAAGCAAGAATCATACCCCTAGACCAAGGAGCCACTAGATATAGCTCTTTGTGTGGATATTAATTTTCATTTCAGGGCCAGGGAGATGGCTCAGTGAAATAAGTGCTTCTCTGGCAAGTGCAAGGGCCTGGGTTCAATCCCTGGTTCCTCAAAAAAAAAAAAAAAAAAAAGAATTTTCATTTCACTGAAACAGATACCCAGGGTGTATGATTTTATTGGAAACTAGCAAACTATTTCCCAGAGAACCTATACCATTTTACATTCCTGCCAACAGTATATAAGGAATTCAGATTTTAAGGCTTAGCTATTACAAATTATACTGCTACAAATATGGGTGCACATTGCTGTAGGATTTTTTTTAATCTTCTGGGAAGATACCAGAAGAAGAATAACTGGGTTGAATGGGACCTCTAATTGTAGTTTTTTGAGAAATCTCCATACTGATTTCCACAGTGGTCATACCAGTCTATGCTCCTTCCAACACTAGAGAAGGATTCCTTTTTCTCCACAGCCCCTACAGCATGTTTGTTTGTTTGTTTTGTGGAACCTGGGATTGAATTCAGACCCTTGCGTTTACCAGAAAAGTGCTTATTCTGTTGAGCCATCTCCCTGGCCTCCCTCCAGCATTTGTTAATTTCTTAATGATAGTCATTTTTTCTAGAGTGAGATGGAATCTCAGTGTTCTAATTTGTATCTCTTGAATGACCAATGATGGTAAACATTGTTTTCATATATTTATTTGCCAATTTTATTTTATCTGAGAAGTGTGTCAACTTAGATGCCTATTTTTGAATTGGGTCTTAGAATTTGGGGGGTTCCCTGATTGTTTCAATTCTTTATATGTTCTAGATAGAAGTCCTTTTTAAAAAAGAAACTTTATTTGGTACAGGATCGCACTATGCAGCTTGAATTCATAGTGATCCTCCTGTCTCATACTCTCCAGTGCTGAGATTACAGGCATGTACCACCACATCTGTTTTTGGTTTCTGGCATAGTGCACCCAGAGTTCCTTGGCCTGTATGGCATGCAATACCAGGGACTGAACCTGGATCCTTGCATTTGCCAGGCAGGTGCTTAGACTCCCAGGCTATCTCCCTAGCCCATAAGACAACTAGCTATAATTTTTTTATCACTCATGGGTATCTTTTCGCTCTATTGGTGATTTTTTTTTGTTGTGCAACAGTTTTTTCATAAGATGAGATTGTAGGTGTTGAATCTTCATAGTATTTCCCAAGTGATCTTGTTTATGAACTTTCTGCCTACACTTAAGTCTCCAAGATTTCTACCTATTTTCTCTATAGTAGATGTAGTGTTTTCATTTTAATATTTAGCTCTCTGATCCATTTTGACTTTAATGAATGGTGATAGACATAGGTCTGGTTTAGTCTGTGGCATGTAGAAAGCCAGTTTTTCCAGCACCATTTATTAAAGAGGCTTTCATTCTTCCAGCAAACATGTTTGGCCTCTTTGTCAAAGAAAAGGTGGCTGAGTGTGTTTGGAATTGTGTCTGCATCTTCTAATCTATTCCTCTCTTTCTCAGGTCTGGTTAGTTAGGGTTTTGTTTTTTTTTTGTTTTTTTTTTCCAGTACCATGCTGGTTTTTATCACAGTAGCTTTGTAGTATAATTTTAATTCAGGGATTATGATGTTCCTCAAAGTAGTTACTCTGACTAGAAGGGCATAACAAATTCTCCAAATGATATTATTACATGCCCTTCTAGTCAGAGTAACTACTTTGAGGATAATAATATACAGTGTATTCAGTTTTGTTAGTTTGCTATTATTTTGTTTTGAAATTTTCTTTTTTTTTTCTTTTTCTTTTGGTGGAACCGGGGTGAAATTTTATTTTTCATAAAATAATAAAAGAAATGCAGTAAAATAAGGACTTTCAGGGCAAGCACAAGGGCCTGAGTTCAATCCTTGGTTCTGCCAAAAAAAAAAAATCCAGATTTTACAAATTTTTTGGCAACCAGTCTTGGTATTTTCCATATTTTTTTTTAAATTTTAGCTGTTCAAATAAATATGTAGTGCCATCTCACAAAGTGGAACATCTTGTGGGATTATTTGCCATTACATTTGTCCTCTTCTGTAAAAGTTTTTTGTGTCTTTTTTTGGTATTTATTAAAAGGTCTACAGGTCTCACTCCACAGATCAGACTTGTAAAGCTCCTTCTGTTTTCAGCCTCCCAAATCCTGGGATTATAGGCACATGCCACCGCGCCCACTCAGTGGGAATAAAGCCCCAGCCCCTGTGCTCTACCTAAGCAGGTGCTTTAGTCCACTGAGCTATTTGGCCAGCCCTCTGGTTTAAACTTTTAAATTATGTATAGTTAATATAGCATATGACTAGCCAGATGTGTTGGCACATGCCTGTAATACCAGCACTTGTGAGCCTGAGGCAAGAGGATCACCATGAATTTGAGAGCAGCCTGGGATATATAGTGAGTTCATTGCCCTCAAAAAAAAAAAAAAAAAGCATCACTATGCCACATTTTACCTATTATTCTATCATGTTAATCACCTAAGTTGGTTTTGACTATTGAGTATTGTAAACACTGATGCAATGAACATTGTCACTGTTTTGACAGGTCTTTATATATGATACTAGTCCTTTGTTGTATAGGTGGTTTACAGATAATTTAGAGTTTTTGTAGACCAAAAGGTCTTTAAATATATTTCACATTTTAGATTTTAATATTGTGGAATATCTCTATTGAGAGATAATTCACATATTATAAATTCCTCCATTTAAAGAATATGAGTTAAAGGTGGACTAGATAGCTCAGAGGACTAACATGCCTGTTTAGGCAGAGCCCCTAGTGTGCCATGCTGGCCCCGCCCCCAGGGCACACTGAGCCAGAACCAAATCGTGGCACCCTCCTGTAATCCCAGGACTGGAGAGGCTGAAAACAGGACAATCACTATGAGTCTGATTACTGTAGTGAGACCCTGTAGACCCTATACTAAATACATTTTTTTAAGAAGAGTATATTGTGTTCATGACTAGTATATTCATGGAATTGACAGATCATCACTACAGTTGATTTTGGAACAGTCTTTTCACCTCAGAAAAAAGCCAAATAATCTCTAGTTGTCACTGCCTTATTTTTTCAACCCCTCCCAGATGAGGCTTCATTGTTTTCTGATCCTGTAGATTTATATATTCTGTATACATTTCATATAAAAGAACTTATAAAAAATTTAGTATTTCACTTAAAATAATGTTATAGTTATCTGTATTTCATACATCAGTGTTTCATTTATTGCTAAGTAATATATTTTAAAATGATATATCACACTCTCTCCACTATTTTATTCATTTATTTATTATTTATTTATTTATTTATTTATTTTTGCGGAACCGAGGATTGAACTCAAGACCCTGCGCTTGCCAGGCAAGCACTTATTCTATTGAGCTATCTCCCTGGCCCTTTTATCCACTATTTTATTTTTATTTATTTATTTTTTTTGTCAGAACCGGGGATTGAATTCAGGCCCTTGCGCTTGCCAGGGAACTGCTTATTCTACTTAGCCATCTCCCCGGCCCCTATCCACTATTTTATTGATAGATACTTAGGTTGTTTCTGCTTTGGGACTATTATGGATAATTCTGCTATAAATATCCATGTACAATTTTTTGTGTAGTCATGTATTTTCATTTCTTTTTGTGCTGAGACTTAGGAATGAACCAACTAATGATAGTCTTTTTTTTTTGTTTGTTTGTTTCTTTTGGTTTTTTTGGAGATGTTTATATTAATCAGCTCAGACTATCATAACAAAATATAACAGACTAGATACTTTATGCAACTGAAATTTATTTTTGAAGATGGAGTTCTAGAGCTGGAAGTCCAAGCGCAATGCACAGCTGATCCAGTTTCTGATGGGGACTATCTTCCTGGCTTGCAGATGGGCCCCTTCTTACTGTCCTCACACTAAGGTGAGGGAAGGGGTCACTGGTGTTTCTTCTTCTAGGGACACTAACTTTGTTAAAGAAGGGTTGATGTTCTCAGACTCCCTTTAATCCTCAATTGTTATATGCTCGAATAGAAGATATTAAAAGATGATTGAGATCTCTGTCTGTTGGGAAGAGGCCTGTGATAGGGAGCTTTATTATAGAGTGACCTCTATAGACCATGATTAAGGTCCTCCCTCTCAAATCTGTCCTTTAGGTGTTTCCTTTCAGGGTAGTAATGTTCCTTAAAGTACAGGCCTCACTGAACTTCTAATTGGATTAGGCTTGAAGGTTCAATGTCAGTGTTAATGTGCATCACCCCTTTTAGTCCATCTTCACTAATGACACCTTTGCCTTCTGCTGTGAAACCTACCACTCCAGAAACTCTTTCTGGGATTACATTTATAGACATCTGCCAGGATGTCCATAGGGACAGTTATTCAGTGGCACAGAGGAAGAGGGATTCAGAGATCCATCTGCTTAAAGGCCCGTTCAACCAGCCACTCCCATCATTTTGTTTTTTGATTTGATTTTGATTTTTGAGACTGGGTCTTGTTACATAGTTCAGGCAGACCTTCAACTCATTGTGTAGCCAAGGATGGCCTTGAACTGGCAGTAGTCCTCCTGCCTCAGCCTCCTGCTGCTGGGATTACATGCAGGTGTGCACCACCACACCCTGCCTAACCACTCCTTCTATACCCCACCTACAGAGTGCCTTACAGTGTTGATTTCTCACTCTTTTACATTTTGGTTTTGGCTTTTCCTGTTGCTTCTTAGTCTTTGGCTGTTTTGAGTATATCAAAGCATTCTCACTTATTTTCTACATTCTTTTTTTATCTTTTTGAGACAGGGCCTTGCTATGCAGCTCAGGCTGGCCTTGAACTCACTTTTGTAGCCCAGACTGGTCTGCACCTCCCAGCAATTCTCTTGCCTCAGCCTCCTGGGTGCTGGAATTACAAGTGTGTACTACCTTGCCTGGCCCTATTTTTCTGTTTTCTAACACTCAAGACTCTAGTATTCTATTATTGTCACATCTCCTACTCCCCCTGTTTTGGGGGGACGACTCTCTGTCCTTCAAGTGAAGTTTTATTGAGATTTTTAGGAAGGAATGAGCTTGATGCATTAGTTCAGTCTGTCCTCTTCACCCAGTAATCTACAGTGATGGAGCACCCTTTAGAGCTTTCAGTGATACTGTGCCATGTGTGTCATAGGTTTGCCATCACTGATACAATATTTTTTAACTAGTTTTCTGGCATGCTTATAAAATGAGGACCTTGTCTGTGTTTTCCTATTGCCTGGCATACCATAGTAGCTCATAAATACTGGTTGAATGAATAGATAAATATATATCTGAGGCTGAAAGAAGACAACACTAAAAGTTCACTGTTTGGAAATTAGAAGCTTGTAAGTGGAAATTAGCCTAAGTGTTTGCCTCATGGAGAACCTATTGATTGAGAAAGTGGAATCCTGGGGAGCAGTTATTAAGTGGCTGACAGATTGATCCCTATGTCATTGGAGAATCAGAGGAGAAATATATCACTGAAGCCAATGGAGTGGAAACTGAAGACAGTAGGGTTGTGTAGCAGTGTTGTGTGGCATAGAAAGGTCAAGTAAACTAAGGATTGAAAAGTATCATGTTTAGCAAGTAGGGGATTTCTGATATTGGTTAGCTGCCATAGGAGCCTTAGTAGAATGGTGGGGGCAGCAGCTGCTGTAGCAGATCAGAGCAAGCTACAGAGAAGCAGTATAGGGTTGTTGTTCTTGCTCCTCAGGAATTTACCTAGAAAGGAATAAAGTGGGGTAGTGTTCTGATTATATGTTGACTTTTATGAATTACTCCTATATTCTAATGGCTTAAATGAAACATAGAGCTCTCATAGTTTTGAAAGTTAATTTGGCTCAGCTAAGTGGTCCTCACTTGGAATTTCTTATGTGGTTTTGCTGGCAGATAGCAGCTGGGCTAGCGAAGGCCCCTTCTTTCAGATGTGTAGCTATGTTGGTTGAGCCTTCAGCTAGGGCTGTTGGCCACAGCATCTATAGATGGTCTTTGCCATGCAGGTTGGGCTTACCACACTTAGTGGCTGAGTTTCAAGAGAACCATATGGAAACAATTCTACTTTCTACCATCCAGCCTTAGAAGTCACATCTAGTGTCACTTCTATCATTGTCAGGCCCATTCTGATTCTGTAGAGGGAGCATAGGTTCTACCCCTCAGTGGGAAGAGAACAGCATCACAGCATAAATGGGTTGGGAAATTTTCTGTGGTCATTTGAAAAAAAAAATCTGCTGAGAAAGGAGCTGCTGTACATGAAAACATGAGTCAGGATTGGCGTTTGAGATTAATATAATTGGGCCAGGTCAAACTTCCATTTTGAAAAGTTTGCCTTTAGAAGACTTATTTTAAATATAAGCATCCCTTGAGGCTGGCACTCACTCCTTTCATTTTTTGAACTTCCTCTCTATAGATAAGTACAATGATTCTAAGCAAAAGGTACAATAACTTTAAAAAAAAAAACCTTTAAATGTGAATGTTGTTATATATATTCTGATGAAATACAGCCTATTTTGAGAGAGATGAAGTCAAAAGCGTATTCACTTTGAATGGTTTGTAATTCAGTCTCATTCCTTTTAAAGACAATTTGCTTCAGAAATCACTTTGACTTTTTGTTCATTCTTCAATATTCATGCATTCACAAAGTCTTGTCTTTCCATAATCTACCAGTATGCAAATTCATAATCTGCCAGCCATGTAGCTCATAGCTCAGTATTTTAGTTTGTCCCCCATTGTTACCAAGGCCTTGTTGTAGGCCCCTCAGTCTGTATCCAAGTTTCTCTCCTTGGAACCCACCTTTCTGTATCCAATTTTATAGCACAGAGTTCCATGTACCAAGGGTTCTGAACATTTTGGGGGCTACATTCCACTTTGAAAATTTCGTGAAAAACAGGACTCCTTGCAGAGGGAAAAAATGCACATGCATAAAATTTTGCAGATAGTTTGAAGGAACTCATTGTCCTAAAACCCATTAGGATCTGATACCAGGGACTGGGGAGATAGTTCAGTAGAATAAGCGCTTGCCTGGCAAGTACAAGGGCCTGAGTTCAATCCCTGGTTCAGCAAAAAAAAAAAATCTGATACCAGGTATGAAGAACTCTAGCTGCAGCAAGGATATATAGTAGTTGTAAGTATTAAATAATATAGGTAATATGCTTATTGGAATGACTAACAGTGTAGTAAGTGCTTACTAAATGTTAGCAGCAATTGCCATTTTGTTAGATCTTCTCTAGCAAATAGAACAATTTGTTTTTTCAGTGTGGTAAGCTGTCTTTTATTTTATTTGTTTTGTGGTATTGGTCTATGGCCATATCAGCCTGAATGTGCCGAAGCTTGTCTGTTTTGTGGTATTAGAGATTAAACCTAGGGCCTTCACATTGACCTATATCCTCAACCCTCTCCTCCCCCCCCCCTTTTTTTTTTGAGACAAGGGTCTCCAAGGCAGTAATAGAGAACTTACAGCACATGTGCCAGGTGAACTGTTTGCATCATCGAATTTTCTAAAAGCTTTGCCATCACTGCAGCAAGTTACTGAGGCAGGGCTCAAACTCGTGCTCCTCCTGCCTTGACTCCCAGAGTGCTGGGATCATAGGCATATGCCACTGTGTCTACCTTAAAAGTGCTTTGAAAGTGGCTTTGCAGTGCTTTTCCTTCCCACTTTATCATTTTATGAACAGAAGTTCAAGCCTAGTGTTTGCTCTCCCAATAGTGTTCTCTTCTTACCTCCTTTCAGATTCCAGGAGCCCCTGAGGTCTGTGAGGCTCATGTGGTACCAGCATGTGTGCTGCTTGTTGCTCAGATCTTTATCTGTCTGGTACTTACTGCTATCTTAGTAACAGTATCTTGTAGCAGGAACAGAGAGGTGAATGGTACAAAGAACAGTCAAAATCCAAGCTGGGAAGGGACTTCCTTCTGATGGTGCCCTGCAGAGGAAACTTACTTGGAGATACTTGTCCTGAGTCTTGAGGTCTTGAAAGTCAGGTGGAAGGACCAGGGAGATAGCTCAGTAGAATAAGCGCTTGCCTGGCAAGCACAAGGGCCTGAGTTCAATCCCCAGTTCTGCCAAAAAAAAAAAAAAAAAAAAAACCTTCAGGTAGAAGTTGAATAGCTGGAGGGGAGAGCATTGTCTTTTGACAAACTTCCCTAAATATGTAACCCTCAAACAGTCTGACATTTTTGGTTTCTCAAACAATACCACAAATATGAAATTTTATCAATTTCCTACCTCCTCCTGATGAACTTCATTACAATCACATATTATGTATCTTTATTTTAAATATGCATCCAAAGCTGCCCCCTAACTACTGAGCTCTAGGCCTCTGCCCATTATCATAACCACTTGCCAATTTTTCTATTTCAAAATAAAACAAAAATTATCCCTTTAGCAGCTCTCTTGGTGACAAAAAGACTATCTCCCTTGTTCTCTGTCCCTCCACATCCCCACCCCAAGCAACCTGCTGTTTTTGGTCATGCTCCTGTCAGTTTATTATCACTGCATCTTCTGGGGCTGTCAACAGTGTCCTGATTTGCTCAATCAGAATTCACTATTCTGCCATTCTGTCACGTTAGACCCATGTTCTTGTTTGCTTGACCTCTTGTCCTCTGACCTGACAGCATTGTTCCCTGCTGTGTATTCCTTTTTTCCTGCAATTCTTCTTTAACTTTTATGGCCCATTTTCTTATGGCTTTTTCTGAGTCATACTCCCAAACTGCACACATGTTTGTTCCAGACAGGCTTCTTCTTTGACTCCTGTTTTGGGGATATGGTACCATTGTTCTGCTTAGATTACACTGATTTTCCATTTGAAAGATTTCTTAAAACCATTTCTTCGTTTTCATTTCTATTGCCAGTTTCTTAGAACTATAGATCCTCTTCTCCATTTAGAACTATAGATCCTCTTCTCCATTATGCATCTTCCCTCTTGACTACATTTATTCATATTCTCCAGGTGATCTTAACATAGTTCTATCATTCCTTCCTAAACCTTTGGTGACTTCTTATTGTCTTCTCTATAATTTCTCAGATTCAACACTGGTAATATTTGGGTTGGCTGGGTTTTTTTTTTTTTTGTTTGTTTGTTTGTTTTTGTGAGAGCTATCGTGTCATTCAACACCTTCCCTGACCTGTCCTGATTAAGTGCCAACAACACTCTACCACCCATTTGTGACAAACCAAAATGATTCCAGAAGTTGACAAATTTCTGTAGGCTCAGAACTGGTAAAATGGTGCCTGTTTGAGATCTATTGATCTACAGGATGAAACTCAAGTTTCTCAGCACGTGTACATGGCCCTTTGTCATCTGCCCCTGGCTTTATCTCTAGCATTGCTTATCCTCAGCCCCCCCCCCATGCTCCACCTCTGCAGTTACTGTAAGGTTTCTGAGCACTGACTCTTCATTCACTCATCTCTATACTTTACCCCTAATTTTCTTTCTACTAGGCTCTGTTGTGCCCATCTACTACTGCTTTTGCTTGACTAAACTCTGTCCTTACAATTCAGCTCAGAAGGCACCTTTAAAGAACCAGTCCGTGACCCTGAGTCTAGATTAGGTATCAGTCTAACATGCTGGGTCACTTCCCTTCTTCCCTCTCTTGATTCATCGTGCAGCTTGACATCTGTGTATTCAGCAAGCAGGGAGAGCTGATGGCAAAGACTCTTTTTACCTCTGTGTCCTTCCTGGTGGACACTCAATAAATGTTGACTAATGAATGGTTGGTGCTCAATAAGTCTTTGTTGAATAAATGAATAGTATTCTTTGAAATAGCTGCATTTCACAGCTCTTTCACTTTCTACCATTCTGGCCTGTTTATATCATTGAAAAAAAAAAAACCAGTTGCTCAGTAGGTCAAGAAGCATTCATCCCCAAACCAAGAATTTTAAAGAAAAAGGTAAGACTGTTCCATAAAATCTCTGGCACTCTGCTGGCAGTAGAACACAGTTGCTTTACATTGTGTTTGGTATTAGAAAATCAGGAATAAGGTAGTGCAGTGGGAATGTCCAAAAGAAATGCAGCATTTACTCTTACAACATATGGATTTCTCATTAGTCCCATGTAAGGGAAAACCAGGGTGGGAAGGGCTCAAGCGATAGCTTTCCACACTCTCCCCTCATCATTCTGCTGCCACCACACCTGGTCCCCAGAAACACCCTCGCTTCTTAGCTATTTGGCTTTACTATGACAAATCCCCTTGGTTCATAAGAGACTAGTCTGGATTTTTTTTGTTGTTGGAATTGGGGATTGAACTCAGGCCCTTGCACTTGCCAGGGAAGTGCTTATTCCACTGAGCCATCTCCCCCGCCCCTAGTCTGGAATTTTTTAAAAGAAATTTTGCTAGCAAACTAGTGGGAAAACCAAAACAAAAAACCCCAGGAAATATAGTGTAGAAATGATCAAAATAGAATAACCTCCCCCCCCCCCCCCAGGTCTCTTAGTCTAAGATAGCTGAAGTCAAATATTAACTTTCCTTGACTCACTTTACTGTTTGATTGATTGATTGATCAGTTATTGATTTTGCCATGATATTGACTCTGGGGAACTTTCCCAAGTCTCCTTTTTCAGTCTTTGTGTATTTTCGTTCTCTTCCTTAAGAACCTTTTCCATAGTCACCTAGAAAAGGAATTGAAATTGGCATTGTAGTCATTTTCTCCTAATAGACAGCAGGTTACCCCTTAGAAGAAAAAAACGAGCTTTCAAACTATTTCTAACGGTAAAACAGTTTAGTGCTTGTAAACACAATCTGAGGACTGGTACTAAGTATTCATAATAAGGGTTTTACTTATCTGATGTGAAGTGAAAAACACAGATAATGTCATGAGTTTTTAAATGACACTGAAGAACAGACCTTTTTACTCTAGGATTTTTTTGATATTAAAATAGCAAATGACGTGGCTGGGGAGATGGCTTAGTACAATAAGCACTTCCCTGGCAAGCATAAGAGCCTGAGTTCAATCCTCGGTTCTGCAAAAAAATAAATAAATGAATAAATTAGAGGCCAGGGAGATGGCTCAGTAGAATAAGCACTTCCCTGGCGAGTGCAAGGGTCTGAGTTGAATCCCTGGTTCCGCAAAAAAAAAAAAGTAAAATAGCAGATGGTGAGGTTGAGGGCATGGCTAAGTGTAGTGTGCTTGCCTAAATTCACACACCAAAAAAAATAGCAGATGGCTTATGTTTTTATGTATCAGTTTTAAAAGATTTAATTTTAAAAATATATAAATAATAAACCTCATCCTAACAAAATAGCAGATGGTAGTTGTGAGGTTTTCCTTTGTTGGTGGTGATTTTTAAATGTCCTTACTTGGCAAAATTAAAGGTGGTAATTTTCTAAATGCCCCCAGCTTTTAAAATTTCTTTTTGGTCTTTGAAATTCAAACTTTGACCAGGAGATATTTTGTGTGACACAGAATTATCTATTATGCTTTGAAAAGGTATTTATCATTTGATAGGGTATTTTAATATGTAAGTGGGGTTTTTTTCCAGTTTCTCCCAAGAGTTAACTGTTTTCAAATGCAAGTGAATTTTTTTTAAATTTGATATTCTCTCCTAAGGAACTAGCTAGTTGCTGTAATACAATCAGGTATTTGTGTATTAATTGAATATCAGTAAATAAACTTGGCATGTACTAGATTCTGGATAAATAAAGTAAGTTATTAACCCTGTCTTCAAGTAAATCCTAGACTAGGGAAGATCTAGTTGTATACAGTGGAACAGAGTGTTGGTCTAGAGATACAGGGTAAGAAAGTGCCTAATTCCACCATCAATAGCTGTACAGAAGAAAAAAAATAGCTGTACAGAGAAAATAAATTCTACCCAAGCACAAGTTGAGGAAAAGCATTCTAGGAAGACACCTCCAAGACTGGAGACATTAAGGGAACATTCCTGACCACTTGAGCATTGGACCATGTGCAGAAGCTGAAGCTGGAAAGGTAGTACCCTGTTTTAATTTCCTCCTCCATAACTACCTTTTCTGAGCATATGGTTTGCATACTTGTAGGTTGCAAGAAAGCTGTATTTTGTCATGTCTTTTTCCCTTCACTAAGAGCTTTTGTACTTCTCTGGGAACTTAATGTGGGTTGATGTCTTGTACTTGATTCAGAACTACCAATACACAGCACAAGGGAGACCTGAGATAGACACTTTTACTGACTGTGAACTTACCCTGGGCCTCATATGAGTCTTAGCTTCCCCAAGAGCCATGACGGTGACATCAGTGGAACCCTAGATTCAAGGAAGCAGAATGACTATGCCAAAGAGGAGCCTGGCCTGACAACATCTGGAGCACTGCTCAGCTCTGGACCTACCTGCTATTTTTATGGTTACTATAGATAAAATCTAGAGTGTGTTTGGAAGAGATGGCCTAGAAGCACTCATACAAAGAATGACATTAAAAAGAATTTATGGTAACAGATTTCTCAAGGCAGATACAGGTGTCTTATTCTGGGTTGCAAAGGTGAATTAAAAGGAAATTGGGGGGTTTTCTGTGGCTCAGTGTAAAAGATAATTTTTAATAGTTTTTCCTGTTCTTATCATGGTGCCCTTAGACTATTTTGAGTGTGGAAATGATTTGACAGAAACAAGATAAAGACATTTACCTGCCAAAATGCCATAGGAGAGACCTATTATGAGCAGTTAGCTCTTTAACATTCCTTCCATCATTAAAGTGTATGAAGCCACCCCCCAAAAAAAAAAAAAATTTATGTTATCTTTGGGCCAGGGAGATGGCTCAGTAGAATAAGCACTTCCCTGGCAAGCACAAGGGCCTGAGTTCAATCCCTGGTTCCACCCAAAAAAAAAAAAAAAAAAAAAAAAAAAGATTTATGTTAAAGTGTATGAAGCATGTCACTTGTAATATTTTTAAAGTATCTGGCTCTTCACCAATTTTGCTGCCCACTTTGTATTAACCCAATTCATTTTTAATTTTCTTATTTTTTAGTATTTGACCAAAAGGATACCACAGAACCCAAAGTATCAGCATGTCAAATCAAGACTGGACACTGGTGAGTAAAGTTTAGAAAATTAGATCTGAGGGCTGGCAAGATAGCTCAGTGGGCTAAGCACCTATTTAGGAAAACGCAGGGACTAGGGTTGGCCCTGCCCCTGAGCTGGGTGCACTGAGCTGGCCACCCTGCCAGGTGTGGTGGCATATGCCTATAATCCCAGGTAGGGTAGGCTGAAAACAGGAGGATCGCTATGAGTCTAAGCTGCATAGTGAGACGCTGTACCAAATGCATAAAAAGAAAAGAAAATTAGATCTTTTTAAAAAATCCAACAGCTAATTATTGACAAGAAGCAGCCCATCAAACCTGTTTTAAATGCTAGAAGTTTCTCACTGATGTCTTTCTGGGGTTAGTATTTACCTCTAGAAGCTTTTTCTTTTTTTGTAGATTATTGACAAAAATTTTCATTTACATAATTTAACTTATTTTTTCCTTATCACATAAATAAAATAGAGAAAATAAAATCTTAGAAATTGAAAACATCGTTAAATAAATTGTTGGACTGTTGATAAATAAATAGGAGTCATTCTCTGTTTTGGAGCATTTTAAATATATTCCTTCAAGCTGGCAGCAATAAACCATACATGCATATGTTTGCTCAATTTAGTGTTCACAGAGTGCTGGGTACGTGCAAAGCTATGGATCATGGAAGAAAGACAAATGTGGATTGTGGCTTACTGCAGTCAAAGAGCTTAAATTCAAGTGGAGACTAGCAGACTTGAATGAGTAACTAAAATATCAGACAAAATTTAATTAGTGCTGTTCAGGTGAAATTCAGTTTGAGTATCTTCCTACTTATTTTCAGGCTGTCCACAGCTTTCAGTGTCATGATAAGGAGTTCTGCCCAGATTGTTATTTGTTTGGGTTTTTTCAGTCTTTTGAAGCTTGCTGTAAAAAAAATAATAATAATAATAAAGCTTGCTGTAGAAAATCCACCGATTAAATGGCTTTGCTAATGCTAGTCTGCCTTTAATAATACTGAATTTTCTACTATTACCCTACAATAATGAAGGAAAATAAAAGGGGTTGTTACCTTTGTTTAAATCATCTCATTTCCTTTCTTTCCTTTTCTCATTATCTTCTCAAAATCATTATCTTTCATTATGCATATTACCTCAAATAATGTAGACTAAATGTTTCAGATACACCACATAGGCAGTTACTATGTCTTAGTACCTTTGTTTCAAATATTTCTGTGCCATGATGCATATTTATCCTTGTGAATACCCTGTTTGAAGGGCAGGTGAAAATATTATCGCTGTTTTAGATGAGAAGGAAATTGTGGCCTGGAGATTTTGTGATTTACTTGGAGTTTAGTAAAGGAGCTAAAACTAAGATTGTTTGCCAGGGTCAGGAAGCCAGTAGTGGAGAGTGGGTACTGGGTCTTGTGTCCTGGTGCTTATAAGCTAGACTGCCCTCGTATTTCCCCAGCCTTGCTTCTCCTGACACAGATACCCTGGGCTCCTCGGCTGTACCCATCACTCCTTAGCAGCAGTGGTAACCCGTCCTTGTGAAATAAGCTGTTCAGGGAGTTAGGCTTCTAGGTTGAAATGCAGTTGTTCTTGGGAAACTGGCATATAATTTAAAGACAACTAGATGGGAATTAGTTTGTTTTGAAACCTGTATGCTCTTTTAAAAATATTGAGGCCGGGCATGGTGGCGCATGCCTATAATCCCAGTACTCGGGAGGCTGAGGCAGGAGGATCGTTGTGAGTTCGAGACCAGCCTGAGCTACAAAATGAGCTTAAGACCAGCCTGAACTGCATAGTGAGACCCTGTCTCAAAAAAAAAGACAAAAAAAAAAAAAAAAAAAAAAAAAAAAAAAAAAAAAAAAAAAAAAAAAGATAAAAATATTAAGAGCTGAGGTTTATCTTGGATACCTAGATTTGCATATGCCCTTTATAATTTTTTTCTCCTGGAAATTAGTATTTACGTAGTCCATTCTCTGCAATTCCTCAATTCATAGTAAAAATTTAACTCAGTAATGATGCCTGAGGTTCATTTCAATTTTTTAAAGATTGAAATACTTAATCTGCTTTTTATAATTCAATATATATATATCTCACTCTTACATCCTGGGTTTTAAGCTACTCTTTTGTTAAAACTTTCATTTTGAGATAACTGTAGATTCACATGTATTATGTAAGAAAAGATATAGAAAGGAATTAGAAGTGTCAATCAATGGTAGAGTCATTGCCTCACATGGCCTAAGCCCTGAGTTCAGTTCCCAGCATCAGAAGGGGAAAGACAGAAAGAGAGAAAAAGAGAGAAGAAAGAAAGAAAGAAAAGGGGAAGGGAAGGGGACAGAAAGGCAGGCAGGCAAGCAGAGATACAGGGAGTTCCATATACCATTTATCCTTTTATCCACAGTGGTGACATCTTAACAAAACTATTCTGCCTATCACAACTATTATAAATGACATGAGGGCTGGCAAGATAGTTTAGCGGACTAAAGTGCCTACTTAGGCAAAGCGCAGGGGCTGGGGTTTGATCCCGGGCTTGCCAAGCCGGCCCTGCCCCTGTTGTGTGGGCAGTTGAGACTGGTTCTATATTTTGACTGTATTAGCATGTCTTATTTATTTATTATGTATTTAGATCAGACTCATAGTGATTCTCCTGTTTTCAGTCTCCCAAGTGCTGGGATTATAGGCACGGACCCCCATGCCCAATCTCTTTTTTTTTTTTTTTTTTTTGCAGTACTGAGGATTGAATTCAGCACCCTGTGCTTGCCATGCAAGCACCTATTCTACTGAGCTGTCTCCCCAGCCCAATACCCAACCTCAATTGCGGTCTCAGCATGCCCTGCGGGCAGGGCCAGCCAGGAATTGAACTGTGGCTGCTGCATGCTGCTTAAGCAAACACTTTAGTCCACTGAGCTATCAGGCCAGCCCTACTAATATATTTTCTATTTCTATCATTTTGTTGGTCATAAATGCTATACAGATGGAATCACATAGTATGTAACCTTTTACATTGGCATTTATTACTCAGCATAATTCTCCAAAGAATCATTCAAGTTGTCACCTGTATCACTAGTTTGTTCCATTGTATTGTCAGCCAGTATTCCATAACACAACTGAACTACAATTCAACCATTTACCTGTGAAAGAACATCTGTGTTATTTCCACTTTGGAGCACTTCCAAGTAAAGATACTGTGGGGGCTGGGGAGATAGCTCAGTAGAAAAAACACTTGCCTGGCAAGCACAAGGGCCTGAGTTCAATCCCTGGTTCTGAAAAAAAAAAAAAAAAAAAGAACATTTATGTATATAGGTTTTTTTATGAGGATGTTTTCATTTTCATTTCTTGGGATAGCTGCCCAGGAGTGTAATTGCTGGGTCATGTAGTAGTTTACTTTTTTTTTTTTTTTTTTTTTTTTTTTTTTGTAAGAAACTGCCATACTGTTTTCCAGAGTGGCCAATTTTAGAGTAATCTTATTTATATTTATAAAAATTTGTTGATTTTGATAATAGTCTATTATTTTGCGGAAAACTATTATAAACTATTATAATAGTTTATAATAGTAAATATAAACTATTATATTTACTATTTTGACTAATCATTAATCTACTTTCCATATCTATTGATTTTGCCTATTCTGAAAACTTTGTGTAAGTGGAATCACATAATATATAGCCTTTTTTAACGTATTTAGCGCAGGGTCTATAAGGCACTATCCAGATTGCACTTATAGTGGTCCCCCTGTTTTCAGCCTCCCAAATGCTGGGATCACAGGCGTGCACCACCAAGCCCACTTTCAGTCACTGTCTCAGCGCATCCTGGGGTGGAGCCAGCACAGCACACCGGATTGAAACCAGGTCCCTGCATCTGCCTAAGCAGGCGCTTTAATCCACTGAGCTATCTGGTCGGCCCCTTGTATGTAACTTCTTTTATTTACTATAATGTTTTCAAGGTTCATCTATGTTGTAGCATTGTCAAATAATACTGTTATATAGATAGAATTTGTTTTGTTGACTGGACTCATGGTGTATGAGTTGTATACACTTGCTTGCCATAATGCTGCTATTAACGTGAATGTATACAAGTTTTTGTGAGAACATGGATTTTCTGTTTTCTTGGGATATATAGCTGGAAATTTCTGGTCCTATGGAACTCAGTGCTTAATTTTTTTGAGAAACTACTGAACTGTTTTCCAAAGCAGCCACACCACTTTACATTTCTATCAGCAATGTAGGAGGGCTCTCTTTTTTCCATGTCCATGTTATTGGCCCTCATTTTGATTATAGCCATTATTGTGGGCATGAGGTAGTAGTATCTCCTTGTAGTTTTAATTTGATGTTCCTAATGATTAATGATGTGCAGAACCTTTGTGTATACTTACTGGCATTTGTATGTCTCCTATATAGAAATGTCTACTAGAATCCCTTGACCATTTTTAAGTTGGCTTACTTTTCTTATTACAAGAGTTATTTATTCTGAATACTAGACTTATCAGAAGTATGATTTTCAAGTATTTTCTCCAGTGCTGTAGACTGTCCAGGGTTTTTGTTGTACTGAACTGAAGGAGTGGAAAAAAATATATCTGTCTATCTTCCTCGAAGCAGAAGTCTCCCAAACTAGTTTTGTAATAGCTTTTGGAAGGGCCAAAGTGTGCCTCATAGCTTGGAGCTCAATGTATTTTTAAGTTAGTATGGGAGAGAAATCGAGTGTTTAGTGTGTGTGTGTGTGTGTGTGTGTGTGTTTCAAATTTAGAAACAATTTTAAAGTCAACTTAGGAGAGAAATCTCATATTTAATGTTTGTGTTTCCATGAATTTTTGTAACTTACCTCTCAGTTATGTAGAGGAAGTTTTCCACTTGATGTGCAGTGCTGTTGGCTTCTATGCTAAGATACAGAGCCCATCAGCCTTTGATAGCCAGCATTTGTTGTTCTCTGTGCTGTGAGGTGAGGAGGGTTAGGAGTCCTGGTTAAGAAAATACAAGAGAAACTTTACAGCCCAGGTAAGTGTAGGGAGTGCTCATCTGTGGAATATTTCAGCTCTGCATTCAGAGTGGTAGAAATAGGCACAGGAATGAGTACACATTTCCCGTTTCTATGCTAAACAGATGGATCTTTAATTTTCTCCTACCAAACTGTGGGCAGTTCAGAGTTAATCACAAGAAGTCAAGAGTTTTATATTTCTGGTCTTGACCCAAATCACCTTTGACTGGATTCTTCAAAGACAGTATTTTCCTCCTGGGGAAAAATTATTTTCATTTCTCTACCTCTGACTCCATTTCACATAGCCTCCACTGTGCACTGATGTATAGCCATGGCTACAAATCTCAGAATTATTTTGAACTTCCAATATTTCTTTTGTTCCATAGGTTCCTGAGTGTATCTTCTCAGCTACCCAGCATTGCTAGATTGTGCTATGAGTGGATTAGGAAGCCCCTGCCGGCATTTTGTTCAGGCACCACCGCAGGGTTCTTGTGTATTTTCAAGCACTCTCTTTGGGTTTCTGTTCTCCTGCACTGTAGACTGATTAAGGGACACTTTCCAAACCACAGGGCTTTCCCCTTTATTAGTGCCTTCAACACTTTCGTCAGCTGTATTATCCTCTCACTTCAGTCTAATTTCACATTGCTTTCACATTCCAATTCTATGGATTTTCTCCACTCAATCTTTTCTAACTTATTTTTTCATAAAATTTACCTTCCTTTTATCTCTGCACAAACTAGTTATTTCCTGTTTGTTTCCTTTGGTCTTCGCCTTTTCTGAATATTTTCTCATAGCTTTGATCTTAAGAACTCAAACTCATTATAGACTAGGTACTCTTCGTTTTTATTTGGTATTTGATTCTGTCTCTTACGTCAAAGGAAGGAATGTACGTGAAAGGCTTTTACAAACCAGAAAGCATTACACACACATATAACTTATTGAGGTTAACAAAGGACCACTATACGTCCTTTCATGCTTTCTGCTTCTTCTGAGCCAAAAGAACTTCTTCGTAGAGGAGGGAAATATTGAAGAAAAATAAAGCCGTGGAGTTGTCGCTTAGCAACGGAGTTCATACTTTATAAATCTTATCCACTTTAGATTACTGCTGTTCAGAATCATTTGGGTGTTTTTTTTTCTTACAGTCTCAGTACAAATAATCTTATTAAGTTATGGGAACAAAATGAAAAAGTCTAATGAATGAATCATGCAGTTAATCAGTTGTATTCTATCTTTGCACAGGACTGTTGATATAGTAGACTTACTTCTTTCTCTTGATTCTAATTGTAAAACTTTTGTTTATTGCAGTTTAAGTTGTAAACATGGAAACTAAAACCACCTAATGCATGTGTAGGTTGCCTGCATTCATATATATAATCTGTAACACAGGTGCATATAAATCAAATTGTGCATAATTAAAAGAAAATCGTACGTGGGGAAATTCAAGCCAAACCATCATGTGCTTATTTAAGTTATAAAATAACTTACTGTAAAGATTTTTCAAATGGTATATCCTTCACAGCATAGTTCATTCAGCATGTATTTTTGAGTGTCTCTAACAGTAGATAATGTAAGAAATAAAGATTGTATGTTTGTGTGTGTGAGTGTACATGAATATGTACATTTGCACAGATAAATAATCTTGGGCTTTCCACCCACCAAGTTAGATAATACAGTTCAGTTCAGTGATAAATACCTAGTGAGGGGTAAACTGACTGCTGCAGGAGTGGGGGGAGGGAAAGGGTGCTTCCTTCTAGGTGAGCTAGTGTGAAGATATGCTAGAGATCTAAAGCCTAACAGTTCGTCAAGTTGAGTAATTCAGGCAACCCTGGAGTAGCAGATAATTTATTGGCATCTTTAGTGCTAGCACAAGGAGTTTAAAGTAGTTTGTAAGTGAGCAAGAACCACCAAGATTTTTTTTTTTTTTTAAATCAGTCTTGTGTAGGAAAATTTGTCAGTGACTAATTTCAGAAAACATCTTAAATTATTTTATACTCTTTTGGGCAACTTTATATAAGACAAAGAGGCTTATAAAGAAGTGAATTATAGGGCCAACCAAATAACTCAGCAGATTAAAGCGCCTGCAAGCTGATACAGGGGCAGGGGTTCTATCCTGGGCCATTGTTCTGGGCCCCACCCCCAGTTCGTGCTGAGATGGCAATTTAGACTGGGTGTGGTTGTGCCTGCCTGCAATCCCAGCTCTTGGGAGGCTGTGAACAGGTGGATCACTCAAGTATAATCTAGTAGTGAGACCCTGAATTCCCTGTAGACTCATCCCTAAAATAAAATTTTTTTAAAAAGTGAAATTATTGACTGATTTCTAGTCTGTTAAAATGGTAGTCAGAAACTATTTTCTGTTGCAATTAGATGCAGTAAAAGAAGGCACTTAACATATAAATGAATAATAGGATAATGTACTACTTCTTACACTTTCTGAAATCAATTTTAGGGATTTTTTTTGTTAATTTGGGTTCAATCATCCCATTGTCTCATTTCACCAGGAGAAGCAACATAGAAATGCTCCTCTCTCTTTTCTGTCCCAAACTTGGACAGAATAAATGTCTATAATGAAAAGCTTATTAACCACCCTTTTAGAATACTTCATCATTTTGCCAGATTATAACTACAAAGGATTTTGTTTCTCTGCCTTCTCCTTTACTAGGGAAAACAAATGTTAAGTGGGACAACTTACCTCAGAACATCTTGCAAGGATCTGCTGTTACGAGTTGAATGCTGTGTCAATACAGGGAAAATTCTGGTAGTTAATAAGGAGATTAATTTTAGCACTTTAATAGAAACTAGGAGCTAGAGAGATGGCTTAGTGAAATAAGTGCTTCCCGGGCAAGCACAAGGGCCTGAGTTCAATCCCTGGTTCCATCAAAAAAAGAAACTATAATGCTTAGAAATACAGTTATCTTTTTTGTGTGTGCAGTACTAGGGATTGAACTCAGGACCTTGCACTTGCCAGGCAAGCGCTTATTCTATGAAATACAATATCTTAATAATGGGGATGTATAAAGTTGGCTGTTGTTTTCCATTCCTAAGAAAATTTACAGTATGAGCTGTTCTCTACTAGTTACAATTAAGGAAGTAGCATTTCCTACAAATTTGCCTCATAACTTATCAAGTTTTAAAGCAGAACTAGAGCCGACCAGATAGCTCAGCAGATTAAAGCACCTGCTTAGGCAGATGCAGGGACCAGGTTTGATCCTTGAGTACCATGCTGGCCCCACCCCTGAGGTACACTGATATGGGAATTGAGACTGGGCTTGGTGTCCTGTGCTTGTAATCCCAGTGCTTGGGAAGCTGCAAATAGGAGAATCACTATGAGTCTGATCTATGTAGTGAAACCCTATAGACCCTGCACTATATAAAAAAAATAAAAATAAAAAATAAAGCAACACAAGGGCTAAGGATGTAGCTCAGTGGCAGAGCACTTGCCTGGCATGAATAAGGCCTGGAGTTCAATAAGAAATGATTATAATACAACACAACTAGAAAATCTTAGCTTATTTACTCACTTGTATCACTGGACAAATTGGTAACCTTTTTTGTTGTTATTTTTTAGTTTCCTAACTAGACTATTTGAATTTTCCCTAGCCAAAAGAAAATAATGGCATGTCAACAGCATGGAGGACACAAAGAAACATAGCCAAATATTACTTGATAAATATTTTAAGAATAATATTGTGGGAAGCTGAACGATATGCTAATTAGCTGTCTTCCCTCATTGTCTTGACCAACCAGGCAAGTCCTGTGTGTCCTGGAAGAACTTCTGGATGTTGCTGTGGATCTAGGATACAATGAATCTTCCTTTCTAATCCAGATACAGAGAATATGCAAGATAGGATTTTTTAAAAACTTTTATTACAGCAAAAGAACATTGCCATTAATGCTCTTCAAAATACTCTCCCTTGGGGCCAGGGAGATGGCTCAGCAGAATAAGCATTCCCCTGGCAAGCTCAAGGGCCTGAGTTCAATCCCCAATTCTGCCAAAAAAAAAAAAAAATACTCTCCCTTGCTTCAAACACACATCCATCATTCTTGTTTCTGAAGCACTTCTGGAAGTCCTCTTTCCTGCCTTTATTTGTGCTGTCATAGCTCCCTTGATGTCCTGAATTGATCCACAAGGTTTACCTTTCATGGTCATTCTGACTTGGGAGAAGAGCCAGAAGTCACAGCACCAGATCCAGTGAATAAGGTGCTGACCTGTGCTGTAGTGGCCTTGCACACCTGCCTCGCCTTCAGATAGCACACAGCAGCAGCACTTGCCATACCTTTTTTATCATGCCTCATAAAGATACCAAAGAAAAAAGAACTTGCAGAACTGCCTCAGAAAGTGATAAAAATGAGAAGTGTGTTTGAAGAAAGGTAAGTATTTTGAGAGGGATTAAGGGGGTAATGTGTCTTTTAACTTAATAAATGTATTCACCATATTTGTCTTAAGATGAAATGAACATAGACACCCAAACAGTAGAATTTCATTCCATGATGAATTCGTGGCAAAAAATTTAATAATAACAAGCAAATGTTTTGGGTTTATTTTTCTTTTTTGAAAATGTATTTTCTATTTGAAATGTATTTTGTTCAGAGCAAATATTTCTCTTTCTCTGTCTCTGCTTCTGACCCAAACATGAAAAAAGTTAATAGTCCTTGAAAATACCAGTTCATGTTGTTATTAGAAAGCCTTTTTGCTTTTTGGATCCAAAATTGGGCTGACTCTTAAGTAGAGCCTCTTAAGGCTTAAAGTTAGGAGCACAATTTTAGAAATGAGAAATTACTTTGATTGTTTTCTTTTGGCCAGACGTAAAGAGACCAGAGAGAGTTTGCTGGCTTGAATCGAATCAGATTACAGCATGCCCCGTAAAAAATAATAGCCCCTGGCTTGGGAAGTAGAATTTAATTCATGTGAAAATCAGAATGATCCTGGGTTAGTTTTAAAATATGAAAACTTTTCAAACCACATTGACTAGAACCTAGTATTGAAGAACCAGGCCACAAAGCATAAAGGCTAAGGACTACAGTGGTGGGAATCTGCTGGTGTTCTCAGCAGTCAGGTCCACGGTGAATACTAGGATCCAGACTGTGTGGTCTACTTCAGGCTGCAGCATCAGCATGAATCATGAAAGGCCACATTCAGGAAAGAGGAAGGAACCACAATGACAAAGCCAAGAGGAAAGCGTTGCTCTGGAAGCCACAAAACACATTTTAGACATTCAAAGAACTTTGCTTCTTTCTTTCTTTTCCTGTTTATCTTGCCCACAAAATGTTACAGAGGTGGGAGAAATATATGGAGGACTACACAGGGAAAGGGGCAGTAAAATCACTGGTATTACCTGAGACTACTAGATGGGTTTTTTTTATACACTCCAGCTTAAATACTTTTGACTGAAGTTTTTTTTTCAGTCCCACATCTTCTGAAGATGCTATGTAATCTAAAAGACTATTATGTGTGGCTCCTTTGCCTATTGTCCATAGTCTCATGGAAACATGATGGGGAAGCTTAGGATGTATAGTACTTGCTCTCGGTTCCATTTTCATAGGGTTGCTTATTTCCTTCCATTTAAAACATATCTAAATTTCCCTAATTTCTTTTTAGGTAACAGTATGACGAAATATATTGAGAAGCTAGAAGAGATTAAAAAAAGTAAGTAAAACTATTAATGGCTTGTACAAATGGGATCCAGTACTATTGTATAAGTTGGCTTTCAACTAACTACCATACTCTACTGCTGACATGCACAGACAGCAGCAGGAGTCAGGTGAGCCTGGCAGGTGTCCAGATACAGGGGACACTGGGCACCCTCCTGGCCAGCTCCTAAGGTCACAGCCTATGAGCTAAATTTTGCTCAGCTTAGATCCCACGGGGCCTATTGGTGTTGGAATGCAGAATGAGGTCTGGTGGAATGAGCTCTGCTTAAGCAGTCAGAATCCAAACTTCGAGTTTCACCACACTGTAGTTTTTGTGGCCTTTCTGAAGGTATTTAATCTTTCCTGTCTTCTTATTTGGTCTGCACCTGTCATATGACAATAAAACCTCTCTTCACAGCATTCTTATGAGTATAAATTAGAGTATTCACAAAAGACTTAGAGATACGAGGAAGAGCTTATTCTTAGTATTCTCCATTATCCATTCATTGCAGTCTGTTTTCTTTGAATGCACAGCCTTTTTTAAAAAGTAGTCTACTACAGCAATATCTTATTAGTGACCGAGTGCATTGCCCTTGCACAAAAATCATAATTTTTTCAGTCTGTGTTCAAAACTGTAAACTGCACATACCAAGGCCAGAATTAAAAAGTAAAAACATCTGTTTCCTCACATGGATTTGCTTCAGTCTTAAGTAGGAGAACTCAGTGGTAGAGGAGAGTTTAGTTAATGATAGTGAAGAAGTATTCTGATCATAGTTCAGAACTTGACTTCTTGGAAGAGAAATTCTAAATCTAGAATACAGATTTTTTTTTTACATAGCATATTTTTCGATTTAAAATTATAATGTTTGTTTTGAGTTAGTATGTGAGGACACCCCATGCAGTAAATATGAACTCAGGATCAGCTTTCTGCTATCTTTATTTGCCAAATTCAGCTATAAAAGTTAGTGCTGTAGATACTTCTTTTTTAAAAAATGCAAAATGTTATAGGCTTTTCTCTTTTTCTTATGCATTTTACATCATTATTATAAATATAAATAAATTAAGTGTATCAAATATATTAAAAATTTCTAAACTATGAAAAACATAAAACCTTATTTACTCACCTAAATTTCACTCTTGTCATCCTTCATTCTTCGCAGGTAGGCAGCGTCCAGCCAGCCTGCTCCTGGCTGGATTTATGGTCTCTTCTACTTCCTTTCCATGGAGCTGAGTGTGACTTTAGGTATTTTCATCAGAAGTTTGTCCTAAAAATATTTGTCCTGTTCCACCCAGATTGGTGAAACCTGTGTAAAACATTTCTTAAAAGTACAGCATGGTATCTTGAGTATCTAACCCTAAAATGGAGATTCCCTTAGAATAGAGTCCTTGGGAACACCCTCATCTTCCTCGTCTTGAAGCTGTGGGCTTCCTCGTAGAAAGGCAGGCGGTTCTGGTCACCTTGATCACATGCTTTGTGCTCATTCCAACAATTACTTTATACTCTAGTTTGGCACCTGCATTTGGAGGGCTGTTTCCTTTTCTTTTACTTTTTGTTTTCCTTTCACTGTTTTCTGGTGTAAGTATTCTTTTGGGTCAAAAGGGAGAAGAATATTGCCTTGTTTCAAGACAACTGAGACCCAAGACTTTGCTCGCATTACCTCAAATGCCACGTCTATCTATGAAATCACAAACCTTGTTGTATTACTTCCTTTGATTTGTCTTCCACTGTGAGGCTAATTTCCCTTTTCTTTGCTAATAAGGCATTTTAACAGAAGCCTGAAAATGTAGAAATCCTTTGTAATCTGAACATTCTTTCAACTCTGCCTGGGTAAAATAGACACTCTATCTATTGACCATTTACAAAGCCTATTCTTGGTACCTGGTGGTTAGATGACACTAGTTGGATGAAGTATGAAACATCCTAGATAGTCAGGTCTCTGTCCTTCCAGTAACTCGAGAGAGGCAGACTCAGACCCTAGGCTCAATAGAGAGGCAAACTTTGATAGCATATCTCAGCTGGGAGGCTCTGTCTCCTACAGAGTCTGAGGGAAGCACAACAGCAGAAGCTCCATTCTTAAAGCTCTGTTACTCTTGCTAAGACAGACTGACAGAGCCATCCAACTGGTCCTATTATAAAATTTAAAACTTGCTGTAAGACGTCTAGTTTGATCTTTTATCTCTTGAGTAATAATGTCAGAAAGTCCTACTGATGGCTGCCCTTCTAAACCAGAACCAGGTACGTGGTGTTCAGGCTGTGGTGTATGGGGGCTCCAAGTACTTGTGCAGAGGATAGAAGGCATGCCAGTCCTGAGGGTGTAGCAAAGCCTGTTATTGTTTCTTATGATCTGTTTCATTCAAAGGGATTTTAATCTATACATTTTATACTCAGAAGTATTTCAAATATGTAACCATACCAGAAAAGAATATCAATGGATAACTGTCCAAGTACAAACTACTTGAAAGGAATTGACTGTTTCCATAGACTGTTTCATTATCATTTTGATTTACATAGATGCCTTTTGGTAGACAAATTGATGGCAATTTAGGGGAATGCAGTATTTATTCACTTTTACTTTTTGAAGCCTCCGCTCACCCTGTTTAGATCTATATCCTAGGTATGTTTCCTCTAAGTTTACCTTGCTGTATACGGAATAAGCTTCTCTAAGAATTTTCTAGAAGTAATAGTTTATTTGTCAAGTTGCTTTCTTTAAGACATTTTAGGACAGAGTTTTAAATCCCAACAAAAAAAGGACATTAAGTGAAAGTCTTGCCAAACTTACAGAATGCTAGTTTGTAAGGGAATATCATTTCCTGACTCTGAATGTTAAGGTACTTGGTTAACCAAGCTTACATTATCCTGTAAAGTAGCCATCAAGCCAGTGATGTTTTTTTAGAGAATTCATGGAACTGATTATTAGTACCAAGTAAATGATCTTAAATAACCTTAATCTCTTCTTTTGTTGCTAGGAGTCTTGATTTATGAGACATTTATGCTGTGAAGGTGATAGCAATTATTCAGCTAACCTTTTGTAATGCTGAGATAATGAGCCAGTATTTTAAAGAGTACCGGGCACCAGTATGAAACCTAATAGAGTAGGGAAAGGTGAAGGTAAGCAGAGTTTAACGTTGAATTCTTCAGCATTGGCAGCCACCCTCAGAAAAGTTTAAAGAAGCTCATTTTTAACATGCTTCTCTGAGGCAGATACTTGCCTCAGAGAAGATTGGTTCCAATTTTAATAACTTTTAATGTGATAAAAAGAACAGAAGTGTGTAAGTACACCCCATTTGAGTTATCTCAAAACTGTAAAGATAGCACTTAAATACTTGTGTTTTAAGTTTTTTTAAAACCTTGTTTAATTGTAATAAAAATAAAGTTTGCCATATGAACCATTTTAAGTATAAAGCTCAGTAATAATGTTGATTATGTTCTTAGCATTAACGTTCTCAACATTAAGTAATAGTGGTAAGTGTATTCTCACTGTACAACAGATTTTTAGATTGTTTTCATCTTGCAAAACTGATTTTCTGGACAAGAACCTTGTAAGAGATTATCAAAACCAGTCAAGCCAATCGTAACCATGTGGCCAGCACACATGCACATATGTACATTCACACACACACACACACACACACACACACACACACAGCATCCTAGCATCCTATGTCTCTAGCACAGTTTCCAACCACAGGAAAATTATTGCTATTTTTTGAAGCCAGTACGAATAGTAGGGTGTAAACATCTTACCAGCTATTTGGCCTGCAGCAACTCAGCTTCTCAAATCTCTGTCCTCATTTATAAACTGTAGACATCTTTTCTCTGTTTTGTTCTAAAAGGGATTTTGAGGCAGGTTATGAAAATAGATGCAACACAAAATGTCCATAGTATAGACAGCTGAGTAAAGGGAGATGGTGGTGATGCTTCTGGATGGCCAGAGCCAAGGGGGAAATGAAGAGACAATAATGCTACCTGCCTGCCTCATCTGAGCAAGTCATGAAGATCAAGTGAGATAACACCATATATATAAAAGTATACAAATGACTTGAAAAACATGCCATATAAGTTGATGACTAGAAAGAATTAACAACTCTAAGAAAACAAAATAAATTCAGATAATGTCTTATCTTCCTTTTCAGATTATAGATACAAAAAAGATGAGCTTTTCAAGAGACTAAAAGTTACCACTTTTGCACAGCTGGTAAGTTAAATGGTCTTTCTATTGGATTAGAAACCATTCTATGCTGCTTTACATTGGGCATTTGCTTCTGATTCTTCGCTTTTAATTGGTATGGTGTGTTTTTATTCATACAAGAATAGTGTGAAACATTTTTTCTTTTTCAGAACTGGGTCTTGAACCCAGAGCCTTGGATATGCTCAGCAAGCACTCTACTGAGCTGTACCTTTGGTACACTCTTTTCTATTTTAAATTAAAAATCATAAATGTGCACTCCTCTTTTAACTGATCAAATGTATAACTTAAATTTTATTTTACCTTGTACTTTATACATGTATATGTGTATGGTACTGGCACTTGAACTCAGCCTGGGGCCTGGCACCAAGCTACCTTCCCAGCCCTTTTTGAAAGTTTTCATTTTGAAACTTTGAGACAGGATTTTACTAATTTGCTAAATTGCCCACAAAGTGATCCTCTTGCCTCCACCTCTAAGAGTGCTGGTATTTAAAGTTTACTTAGACACTTTTCTCTGTGGAAACCAAGTGATTTCCCTTGTTCTTTTTCTTTCTTTTTTTTTTTTTTTGGTGGAACAAGAGATTGAACTCAGGCCCTTATGTTTGCTAGGCAAGCACTTATTCTACTGAGCCATCTCCCTGGCCTCTCCCTTGTCCTAAGACTAGGCTGTTTTCCAAATGGTTCCACTGTGTGTTATTTTGTTATTGAGCAAGTCATTTTCTTTTTTCGTTTTAAAATCATCCTCAAGAAATCTTTGAACTACAAACAAGAGTTCCATTGGGATAAGGCAGGTTAGACTTTAGGCTTTATGAGGTAAATTGTGAGAAGTGCTTTAAAAATGAATACTGTCTTTAAGTGTAAAATGCTGCCATCAGTATATTCATAGTTATATTTGTTTCTTCATTGCTAGAGAATTTCCAGTACCATTCTGTTACTGTAGTTCACTATTATGTTCTCAAGTAATAACATGTTGAACCAGAATATATACTGATGTAGTGTTAAACCTGTATTTATGTTCTTATCCTAAATTATCTTTTGGTCTTTTAAGTTTATGATACAATAAATTAATCTTTTCTTCTGGAATGATCCTCTGCAGTATATTACTACTTGAAAGTAAGGGGACCAAAGATTCAGTCTCTAGGCAAGGACAATGGCAGTTTCTTAAGGCAACTGATCTTTGATGTTTGATTTTGTAAAAGATGTAATTTCCTCTTTAAAAACAAAAACCTGGGCCAGCAAGATAGCTCAGTGGTCTAAAGTGCCTGCTTAGGCAATTGCAGGGATGTGTTTCAACCCTTGGCACCACATGCTGTGCCAGCCCTGCCCCCAGAGTGGGCTGAGCTGACCACAAAAAAACTATGCATATACACACATTTCCTTCTTTTTTCTATCAGGTCCTCCAAGTTGCTTCCCTATCTGATCAAACCCTGGAAGTGACTGCTGAAGAAATTCAAAGGCTAGAAGGTAATGAGAATTGAAGATGTGGGGAAAATAATAGATCGACCATGTTACTGACGTGGTGACACATTTACTGGTGTGTTCCCAGGGACTCAGGGCTTTGATGTATCTATTTATAGTTAGGTTTTTTACTCTCAGTGAAATCCTCTCTGTGCTTTAATTGTTAATTCTTAGATCTTAAAAAAAAAAAAAGCCATGTGGGTTTTTAGCTCTTAAATACATTTAGATTTTAAAGCTTTAGATGTGTTTAATGTACTATTTACTTTTATAAAACAAATAATTTTTACAAATATACATACAGGTCACAGAATTCAATATTATGAGACTATAGAGATGAACAAAATTATACCTGCTTAGATATAATTTATAGTCATGTGTGTACACATGCACATGGGTATGTGTATTGAACAAGAATAATAACAGTGCCACAGAATTACCAGTGCAGCGGAATCTAATAAGGCAAGAACAGAAGGCAGCCACTATGCATTGAATATATATTGCTCGGAACTTCATGTGTGCTTTCTTATTTAATCTTAACTCAGGAAGGAAGGTATACTTTGCAGATGACAAGTTCATGCCACAAAGGTTAAACCACTTTTTCAGCCTGATGTAGCAGTAAGAAATAGCCTGGGACATGTAGTCTTTAAGCATCTTCCACAATTACCAGTGTCTCCTTACTGTCACATGAAGGAATTCTAGAAAGTTCTTTTGGAGTGATTTAGATGCTATGGGAATTCTGAAGGAGGAAAGTTGCTTTCCATTTAGAAGACCAAGGCAGGCTTCCTCAAGGGATTTGAACTTTGTCTCAAAGGGGCCTTAAGGAAGAGGCTGTTACAAACTTAGGAACAATCATGAGAAAAGCAGAGATGAAAGGATACAGTGCATGTTTAGAGAATAGACAAGCCCAGTCTAGCTATGATCTGAGGGATGAGTAGGTACTGGGTAGGAGATAAGGCTGGGAAGATAAGTAGACTGCACATTTCCTTTCTGAAATACCAAGAGGAAAATAAAACCTCTATAGTTGTACTCTCATGAAAAGAATACACAGACTTCAGGTTTTGATTTTATCCTGAAGTACCTTGCAATCAAAGCACGGCTGTTTACTGAAGGGGAATGTGTTTGTTAAGGTTGATGTAGGTCAGGAATTTGACTTCTGATTTCAAGACAAGTTTCTCAGGAAATCTGAACATTGGTTTTGTGAAACTCAACTGTCATTTCCCTGGGCTGGTTTTTGTTAGAGAGGATAAAGAGAATCTGTAAATGACAGGAATTTATCTTTGACAGATGCCTCTCACACAGCAGCTAAATAAGAGTTATTTGTAACAAAGATAATTGAGTCCCCTCATACAAGTATTCCCAATTTTAACCAGGTTATATAAGTACCTAGATTTGGTCCTTTAATTCACTGTTGAAATTGCAGCTAGAGAACATATGGGCACATGCAATTTTCTCTTCTGAGATAAATTTGCACAGCAAAATAGCCTTTTGTAAAGTAGGACACCATAATGTGTGAGTAATATTAGTGTTTTTTTTTTCTAGTTCTCTACACAGATAATAACTCACTCAGGAGTCCCTGTAGAACAGATTGTATCTGTGTACATACTATCATTGAAGAATTCAAAAACCTCCTCTTAAAGTGTTGATCACTTTTCCCTGACTAGAAAGTAAATTAAGAAAACTGTATTAAAATATGTAAAGAAAACAATTAAATAATAATCATTGTTAATACTTTGCTCTATTCCCATCAGTCTGCTCACTCCAATCAAATCCATATTCTTTATGTATAGTTTTATATCATGCAGCTTTTCATTAACATTTTTGATGCACACTTTCCATTAAATAGACTTCAAAAACTTGATTGCAAAGGTTGTATTATCATATAATTTATATCCTTGATATATGCCACAACTTAATTATTCTCTATTGTTGGGCAACGGAATTTTTCTGATTTTTCACGTTAATAAAATAATGCTGCAGTTTATATTCATAAATGCTTGTATGATTCTCATTATTCCTGAAAGGTAAGTTACTGCAGATGGTCCAAGGGTGGAACCATTTAGATGCTCAGTGATGTTTGCTGTGATATCTCTAGTGTGTCTATTGCATTTCCATTGGAAATAAAAGAACAGAACTGGCTATCCAATGCTGAATAATTATTATTTTTAAAAAATTTGCCAATTCAATGGATGGAAAAATGGTATGTATTTTATTTTTATTCATTTGATAACAACATTGGACTATATGTGTGCATGCACACACATGCTTAATGGTCACAAGCATTTCTTTCTTTTTTTTTTTTTTGGTAGAACCAGGGATTGAACTCAGGCCCTCGCTCTTGCCAGGGAAGCACTTATTCCACTGAGCCATCTCCCTGGCCCAGCATTTCTTTCTTAAAGACTTTTTAAAAAGAATTTCCATGTCCTTTTTTTCTAACAGGATGCTCATTTTTCTGTCTTATTCATTTGTAAGAGCTCCCAATAATTGGTATTTATATATGCTGAAAACCAATACAACCTTAAAAATGAATGTCAAAATTCTGTACTTTTTCTTTCATTATTTGGAACAATTTCCAAGCAACATTAGTATGTAAAAATAAAATAACAAAACAAAAACCTAAAACATAGAGCGGCATAAAAGGAATTCTGGAAATGTAAAAGGGGAAAAAAATAAAATATTTGTAGTTTTATTTCTAGAAAGAGACATAAATATGGAAGGCTGTTTCCTTGAAGGAAGAAACACAAGGGCCTGCGGGTCTGAAATGTGAAGACTCCTCTCCATATTAGCTCCATCTTGTTCACTTTTACCTTGCTGATGTGATCCTTTTTCAATTAAAACACTAATTTTTAACAAGTTATAGCATATTTACCTTTGTTGCTGATATTTTTTTCATTTTATTATTGACCTTTTAATTTTCTGTTGGCTTTTGACATATATGATTTTGCATGTTAGATAATCAGACTTACTAGCTTTTCCTTTTTTTATTGCTTTAGACTCATAATATCTAAAATAAGGTAAAGTGGTCATTTGATAAATTTTGGTATATGATATAAAGTGATTTTCTAAATTAAAAATTTTTTTTCAGAGAGTTGAGAAATAGTCCCAGCATTATTTATTCAGTAGTTCTGACTCTACCTACTGATTTGTTATTTAGGCACATTAATATTTTATTTATAGGGGCTGGGGAGATAGCTCAGTAGAGTAAGTGCTTATCTGGCAAGTGCAAGGACCTGAGTTCAATTCTAGAATTTTTTCCATATTCTCTACTATAGTCCATTATTCTGGTTGAAGTCTTGTGTATACTGTTCATTTACTTTTTTATTATGAGTTACTGTTTGATAAAGATTATCCAAATCACTCTTTGCTTATCTGTATGTATGTGTGGTCATGTTTAACATTAAGTTTTTAAAATCCCATTTGGATTAGTATT
>PVKA01003045.1:61421-102023 GCA_004027165.1 Ctenomys sociabilis
AAAAAAAAAAAAAAAAAAAAAAAAAAAATGAAATTTAGAAAGAATTAACATTTTATTTATAATCAGGAGTAAGCACGTTAGATACTCTTGTTCACTGAAGTCATCTTTAATACCCTTAAGTAGAACTTTTATGTGTCCTGTAAAAGTCCTACATGGTTTTATAGGTCCTTTACAGTTATGTTAGGTCTATTCTAGGAGAGTTTACTTTATACTTATAGTTACTATAAATGAGATTTTATTGTGTTAGTTTCTAATTGTTACAGAGGAAAAATGTGTAGCTTACTGCCCTTACAATGTTTAATGCTATCTTATATGTAAAGTAAATTTTAATATTCTCTGTAATAATTAGATCTCTTCCTTCTGTTTCTTTTTTATTATATTGCTTAGAACAGCAAATTCTGAAGGTTTTGATCTCATTCTCCATCTACACTCATAAAATTATTGAGGAATCCAAGTGACTGGTTTATGTCAATTATAGCTATTCATATTTTGCACGTTAAAATTTTAAACTGACAGTTTAAACCATGTTGTATTTATTTTTATTTATTATTATGCTCAACAATACTAAACTCACAAACATAAAAGTTTGTTGTTGTTGTTTTTAGAGTTTTTTGGGGGGTTGAACCCAGAGGCTCATGCATGCATTCTTAACTGAGTTATAGCCCTAACCCTTTAAAACATATTTTTAATTGAAAATAGCTATATTTCCAAAAAACAAAATTTTCTGGAGAGTGGCATTGTTTCACATATTTTATAAATCTCTTTCACATTTGATTTAATAGAAGATTTTGATATTTACTTCTTCATTCAGTCTGTTGAATATACTATTTGGGTTTAAAATATATGAAGAAAATCTGGCTTACATGGACACATAGTTGAAAAGAGGAAGATTGTTAAATAGCCATTTCAGATAATGAAGAGTTTCTTTTTCTTTTTTAAATTTTATTTATTTATTTATTATAGTGGTAGAGTGTCTCGCTATGTAGCTTAAACTTGTAGTGTTCTTCCTGTCTCAGCCTCTCCAGTGCTGGGATTAGAGGCATGCACTACCATATCCGGTTTCAGTGGCCTGCACAGCAAACCCAGGGTTTAGGGCTGGAATACAGTACCAAGGATTGAACCCGAGTCTTTGCACTTGCCAGGCAGGTGTTTAGACTGCTGAGCTATCTCCTCAGCCCTGGGTTTGATGACTAGTCATTTCTTAAGATCTAGTTGTAATGCAGAATCTGAAACCAGTTATGAATTTTTCATGATCTGTTCCATTAAAATCCACTGGCCTGTCTTGCACTTTTAGTCAGTCTTTTTAGCCATGGATGACTTATTTTTATCAGGCATAGGTCATTTGGAAAATATCATTTCATTGACTTATGAAGATCTTATGTTTACACAGTTCTTTATGCACTATCAATAAAGTCATTTATTCATCTCACCTGTTATCAAAACTATCCACGAGCATGGGGAAATAGTTCTACATACTTCAGCTCTTACTAGTGTAGTTTCCTAGATTTTGATTTATAAAATAAACCTTGGATGTTTTCCTTAAAATGACAGGCTCTTTTAATTGTTTTTTTAAAAAAAATATCTGCGAAATGCACAAATCTAAGCAATCAGTTTTTTCTTCCACATGGAAAAGGTCTGTAACACAAGTGCCTGGCTCAGCTGTAGCCCAGTAATCACGCTAATACTTTTCTTTGTGATACTCCTGGGCTTAGAGATGTAGCAAACCTCACTGTGTGTGGACTCCTCATTTCATCATTAGAGCATTAAAAAGTCGTATACCTCAAGGTAAGCCTTAGTAAAATTATTAATTATTGTTGCTTTATGAGAGACATTTTAAAAATGACTGCCATACTTATTTGTCAGTATGTGGATGATGGTGAAAAATACAATAGCTAATAAAGTTTAGTGCCATGCTTTGATTCTTGATACTATTCTTTTGCACTATCAGTGCAGCTATCAACACAGAAACAAAGACAATATCTTGCAAAAGTAGTTTTCATCTTATACACACACACACTCAGAAAACTTTAGGAACCCCTGGAACCTACTGTGTTTCTTTGTTTTTTTTTTCAGAACCGGGGATTGAACTCAAGTCCTTGCGCTTCCCAGGGAAGCACTTATTCCACTGAGCCATCCCCCCAGCCCTGATATATTACTTTATTTATTTATTTTTGGTAGAACTGGGGATTGAACTCAGGCCCTTGCACTTGCCAGGGAAGCTCATATTCTGCTGAGCCATTTCTCCCCAGCACCTACTGCGTTTTAACAACTTGTGTATTAGAACATCTAAAACAATTTAATCATGGGAATAAGATTTCCTTTTCTTGACTTTTCATTTTTTAAATTTTAGACAGTGATTCTGCTCCTTCAGACCCTGATGCTGAGATCACTGCCAGGACCAATGGGAAAGGGAGCCCGGGTGAGCAGTCACCCAGCCCTGTCCAGTTCATCAACAGTTTGGGAGCAGGGGACTCCAGCCGCTCCACCCTGCAGAGGTACCGTCCTCTGATTCATACTGTCACTGTGTTTTACCTTCAAATTAATTGAGAGGCCGATTTCAGTGATTTAATTGCCTTAACAACAGAACTGGCAGTAGTGACATCCCACATTTTAATCCTAGCCTTTCTCTTTATAAAAGTTCACCTCCTGAATCATTTTCTCAACATTCCTAGTAAATTAACATAAGAATATTTTAAGCCAGGTGTGGTAATGCACATCTGTAATCCCAGCTCATGGAAGGCTGAGGCGCAGGGGATTGAGCTCAAGGCCAGCCTGGGCTATGTAGTGAGACCCAAAAAAAAATGTTTTTTTCACTCTTCAATTACTCTTCTCCTATGAGTAAGTTTATTAGGACTCAGCTTAAGACACTTATAAGCACTCAGCTTCATAAGCATTCCTTTTAGGTTTACACACACACACTTTTTTTCTTTTTTTTTTGTCTCTTAGAGCTCATAATTGCCCCATCCAGAATCTAAAACTTAGTTATGGTGCCGCAGAATAACACCTAGTATTCTCTGTGACACAGAATAAGGGTAAAGGCAAGTCATCCCACTACTAGTACTGATTCTCAGCATCCATTCACTTTTACCCCTTTGACTTATAAAACAGTTCTACCAGAGAAACTTGGTTCTACTAGAGAAAGAATGGCCATTGTCAGTATCACTGTATTATTCTTATAGCTACTTTTCTGAAAGGACTCTAAAAATGCATTCAAGAAGAGATGGGTAATAGGACTTCCACTGAAGATGCCATTTCATATTAAATAGATTTTTGGTTCATTAAAATATTCACTCTGTAGCATGGAGTTATAGTGTTCATTGGATTTTGATGCAGAATTTGATGTACTGTGATGGGAGATGAGCTGTGGTCCATGTTACTCTATGGTTTAGCATATATCTTAATATTTTCTAAGAAAGTAATCATCTCCTTACTCCATTTCAGATATTTTACTGCCTGATATTTTGTTCATAACACCTAGTATTCTCAGTCCTCTGATTCATGTGTTCGCCACATTTTCTCAAAAATGCTAAGATAGCAACTAATGTTAATAGTTTATAAAGTCCATAGGAACAGAACTGTTGGTGGTGAACTCCCTCGTTTTAATCCCAACTCTTCCTGTCTCATTATGTGAGTGCCATTAAATATAAAAGCCTCTTCAGCCTCAACATTAGAATATGTAAATGGAAGTAAGTGCAGATAACTACCAAAAGTATTAAGGCTCAGCATCCACATTGAATAGGTCACTGTGTAAGTATAGGCACACGTCACTTAATGATGGGACATTCTGTAAAATGCGTGTCATTAAGTGATTTGGTTGTGGTAGGAACATCATGAATGCACTTACACAAACTAAGATGACTACAGTATTACTAGGCAGTGTAATCATGTGGAGCCATCATCCCATATGCTGCCTTTTTGGCTAGAATGTCATTAGTCAGTACATGACTGTTTAGAAATCAATATAAAGTATTATCATTGCATATAGAATATATATAGAAAAGCACTTTTAATTTTCTCTATCAACCTTATTCTTTCACCCTTTGTCTTATTCTTCTAAAAATCCTATTGAACCAGTACTTCCCCCTTTTTCCCTGTCTCCCTGTCTCAATGCTGGCCTTGCTGTCAGAGTCAATGAGTCCTTCTACCCCTGAGCCCTATAATGATCTGCATTACCTGACATAAGGTAAGTCTGAATACCAGAGTCCCTGTTTAGGTGATAGAATAGGAACTCATAAAAGGCAGACACAGAACTTGAGACACTGTACCCATTTAGCTTTCCCTTTGAAGTACCTTTTCTGGAGAACCACATCTGACCTTTAAACCACCAACCTCTGTGTGCTTTCTGCTGACCTACTTTTTCACTTCTAGCGTCATCAGTGGTGTTGGAGAACTGGATCTAGACAAAGGGCTTGTAAAGAAAGTAGAGCCCGATACCAAAGACAAACCTTATCCTGACTGCCCCTTCCTGTTGCTAGATGTGCGTGATAAAGACTCTTACCAGCAGGGCCACATTGTTGGAGGTAAGAGAGAAAAACCTTTATAGTACTTCACTCTAGGAAAAGAGCCTGTGTACGGGACCAAGCAGGCTGACTCCTAGCCCAAGCTCAATTGTGTGTGCTGGATCCTTTATCGAAATCTGTCAAGAAGGCTCCACCATAGGTTCTGAGAGAGTCTGCCATGAGCAGTAAAATGAAGCTTCATCTTTTGTTCATAATGTCCTATTTCTTTTTACTTAGCAGTTTTTATATGGCTCATCAATTTTGAAACTATATTTACGTCTTAGTTTTTTTTTTCAGAACCGGGGATTGAACTCAGGCCCTTGCACTTGCCAGGCAAGCGCTTACTCCACTGAGCCATTTCCCCGGCCCCTATGTCTTAGATTTTAAACCAGGTAGGAGTTAGGACCAAGCTGTACTACAAAAGCTACAGATTCCTAAATTTTTTCTTCTCTTTGCAGCTTACAGTTACCCAATTGCAACTCTATCTAGAACAATGAACCCCTATTCCAATGATATTCTTGAGTATGTATCCTTTATTGTATGTTAAGGAATTGGATGGTATAGGATTGTAAGGCTCAGACTTATGAACATGCTCCTGGTAGAGAACTGTGAAGGACCTTGGATACTACTTGGGTTAGCATGCTTCAGACTTTGTTACTAAAAATTCTGACTTTAAAGCAAATGCTTCCAAGCCATATGGCAATGGGACCAAAAAAAAAAAAAAAAAAAAAAAAATTAGGTTAAGTATTATGATCTAGGGGCTGAAAAGATGGCTCAGTGGAATAAGTGCTTCCCTGGCAAGCATAAGGGCCTGAATTCAATCCCCGGTTCCTCAAAAAAAAAAAAAAAAAAAAAGTATTATGATCTGTTAAGACTTCACCCCTTCTGAAAGCTTACCCAAGTTGAACTTAAGTAAATTATTTCTTATTTTACTTCTTTTAAATCTTTAATGTTTCCATTCATAAAATTCTACACATAGAAAATAATTTAGATCCTGGAAAAATATAAAAGAAAATAGAAATCTCTCATAATCACAAAATTGAGTACAAATTCCTATGTTATCAATATATTTTATTCCACTGTCGTGTGTGTGTGTTTTATAAGAAAGTTGAAGTCATACTGTTTATGTAATTTAGTATCTTTCTTTTCTCCACTTGATATTATAGTACATTTGCCCAAGCTCTTTGTGAAGTCTATTTTTGATATATATACTAATATATTAATCTTTAGATTTACTGTATTTTATTGCTTCATTCCTTTATTTTAGACTTTTAGGTGGTTCTTTTTGCTATTATAAGCAAGTGCATTGGACATGGAAGTTAGAATCTTTATTTTGTCATTTGTAAAGTGGAGATTCTAATATTTATTTTCCAGGATTGAAAGAATGAAAGATCTGGGGCCAGGGAGATGGCTCAGTACAATAAGTGCTTTCTTGGCAAAGCGCAAGGGCCTGAGTTCAATCCCCGGTATGGCCAAAAAAAAGATTGAAAGACCTAAAGGGTATAAAGTGTCTAACTAGTGCTACCCAAGACTAGGGTGATACTTGCTCACAAATGGCAAGAATACTAGCTCGTGTGACTTGGTTATACAAAAAGTCCAATATCTGCTAATGTAACTGGGAAAAATGGACCCTTAAGTTCCTCCTAAATTCGCAAGGATGAACCATGACAGCTTGTGGTTCTTTAGGGGGCTCTTGTAGTCCAGGAGGATTAGTGTATCGCCTAGAACCTTAACTCATCTCTTAGAAAAATGCTCATGGCAAGATCATCATTGTGTATGATGAGGACGAGAGGCAGGCCAGCCAGGCGGCCACCACCATGTGTGAGCGGGGCTTCGAGAACCTCTTCATGCTTTCCGGAGGTGAGCACGGTTGCTTTCTGTGTGGGACCTAAAAGATGGCTCTTTGAACACACAAGCCTTCCACTCACCCCATCCCCTTTTCCTCTCAGTGCTTAGAATTTAGTGCTCTGGAAAGAGAAAGCCATGCTGGCTGAAGAGAACCAGAAGTTATGAGAAATGTCCATTAGTTCTGTCAGTACATGTTCTTAATTCCTAAAATAAGTGTTGCTTCAGAGCTCTATAAGAAAGCTGAGAACAGACTTGAGCAAAGGCTTTCTGTGGCACTCCCAGACTTCCATGTAACAACTCACTTTTTTTGGTGTAATTTTCTTAATAGTGAAACAGGAAAGATTTCACATCCTTGTGTTGGCCTCAACTGGGTGGCCAAAGATTAAAGGACAGGCTTTTCTCCAGGTTTTGGTGTGGCCCTCACTATGCTAATCCTGCTTTTTATGATGATCTTCTCTCTCTAGGTCTAAAAGTCTTAGCTCAGAAATTCCCAGAAGGACTGATTACTGGTTCTCTGCCAGCATCTTGCCAGCAGGCCCTTCCTTCTGGTTCTGCCCGGAAAAGATACAGTCCCAAACTGACACCCACACCAGCTGAGAACAAATGGAGATTTACCCCAGAAGACTTAAAAAAGATAGAATATTACCTGGAAGAAGACCAGGGACCTGCAGATAATCCTAGTAAGATATTTTGACCTTTGTTTTCTTTGGATCTTGAGATTTACAACTGTGTACATCACCTCATAAAAAAGCATTATTCATTATATTTGTAATCTTAAAATCTCTGAGGCTATATAAATAACACTTTGGAGTGGGAGACTGATGTTTGGTAGTGGCAGAAATGAGGCATTGAGCCCAGAGGTAGAGAAGAGAGTGTCAGTCAAAGTAGGTCTTAGGAGGAGTTGAGGAACAAAGCTTGGGACAGTCATATGCCTTCTTACAAAGTTTCCTTTTCCTTCTACCACTTTGCTACTTATAAGCCATTTCTAAGCATTCCTGATTTGCTTGGTATCTTACCTGTGACCCCCTGCTTTCTCTTCTGTCTCTTTGAATTGCCATTCACCCTGTACCCTTCTCTTCCAAGAAAAGAATGAAAAGACTAGATTTGTTGAGGATAATGGAGAGAAAAAAAGAAAGTGATCTGGACTTCTCTCCATCTCTGCTACCTTACCAATTTCAAGTTGGTCTCCAGAATGAGGGGCAGATTATCATCAGTCCAAAGTACATGATGCTACACAGGGCTTCATTATCTTAAAAGTAGTTGTGAACTAGGACTTCGTTAATTTAAAAGTTTACTTGGCCAATTATCCCTGAAATCATTTGTGTGCCTCTCTCTGCTCCTCTCTCCTGCTCCCTTCAGGCCGGCTGAACCAAACTAGCTCTTCAGGAAGAGACTCCCAGGGACCTGGTGCCCGAAGCAGCCTGCACCTGCCTCCTGGGGCCCCTGGCAGCCACTCCAAGCCTCGCTCCCAGGGCAGCGGGCACCTACAAGGCAAACCATGGAAGTAAAACTTTGCCTCTTTTAGTCAAATAAATGTTTCCCCTCTTTTTGAAACCCCTGAGTAGTCCCCAAGTTGGTCATTTTTGCAAGTTGCTTTAGAGGAAAGACCACTGCTGTGAAATAAGCCATCTGCCTTCTCCATGTCCAGTTCTTCTTCCTTTTGCCAGACCATCAAGGATTTTGACAGATGACCACGAAATCCAGAGGTGTGACCAGCTCTAGTGTCCTCCTTACTGTTTACAGAATATTTAAGGTTTTTGAAACTGAATAGGCAAAAAAAGACACCACCCACTTCAAATGCAGCCCAGCTGTTTGTTCACTATCCAGTGCTGATTTGTAAGTACTTCAGTCACATCTGGGGGCATATTCTTCCCAAGCAGTTTTTTCATTCACTGTGGATTTCCTGAGATTCTGCAGGTGGGCTTGGTGTGGGCCGCTGTCCACAGAGACATAGATGTGTCTTGGCCCCAGCTGCCACATAGCAGGCACAACAGTTGCTGAAGCACACTGTGCCCAGCATGCTGCAGGCTCTGCATGGAGATTGGAAATGGTACCTGTGCGCAAGGCTCAGCCTTACAATTTAGTAAGGAGACTCTACAGCTCCTGAATGTGCCCCTTCATTAAATAGTTTCCTAGGGCCAGAAAGGTGTGTGCTCAGCTGCCTTCATCATCATCATGGGGAGGAGGGCCTTGCACAGGGGCACCCTGGTCTGTGTTGGGAGCCCCTAGAGGTCCCCACAGCTGTCCCTCACTTGGAGCCCAAATAGCAGTTGTAAATTTCCATTGCCTGCATCAGGTCCATCTGCATTAAGTGGGTAGAAATTGTGGCCACTTGAAAACATTAGCTTCACTCAGGCAACTAGAAACACACAAGGTGAGGACTCAAGAGTCCTCTGTCAGGGCTGACAGCCCCTTAAGCCCTTGCTTAAAAATACAGTATTAGTCTAATTGAGTAATTAGTGCAATTTCCTGCTTACTTTTCATTCTCATGACTGAGCTGTGATTAGGAGGTTGTGATTATAGATTCTGGTTTTGGCCGGGATTTTGAATCAGCATTAATTGAATTGCTAGATGACTGACATTGTATTTAATTGGGGGAACAAAAGGCCTCAGGTAAGGATGAGGAACTCTGAAATCATGCGAAAAGGAAAAGAGCCTTGTTAATTTTTATGGTCTGTGATTGTGGCTGTGATAAGGGACTAAGGAATAAATTGTGCTCTTTGTCATGGCAACCGGCTTCTGAAAAGCCAACTGAAAATTGCCTGTCCTTAGGTGGTTACTGCTGCTGGGTAAGATTCACCTTAACAGTACTATTTCTCACCACCAAAAGAAAAAAGAAAGGCACCACAGTATTTCTAGCATGGGGGGCTAGCTATGTTTGTACAAAAAATAAACATAATAAATGTCTCATAGAAACATATGGAAAAATAACTCAGATTCAGCTGAGTTCTGCTTTAGAGTGTGTTTATCCTTCTTTCCTTGGTTGCCAAAGTGCAACATTTTCCGATGCTTTAGAATCAAACTAACCAGGGACATTGTTCAGATGTCAAGCCATGCCCAGTTTTCCACAAGATTCAAGAATCTTGTATAAAATTCAGCCAACATACACATAGCTTTAATAAAGAGCCTTTCATGTCTCATAAATTTATTGCCTGAGAACTTAGTTCAGCCTTTTGCTACACCCAGAATGCGCTGGCTTTTTATTTTCTTTACACCATAGGTTTAAAAAATGCAAAAATTTCCACACTTCTCTAGTGTGGACAATTTTTAGCCATCGTTGATATATATATACATCTTTAAGACAGAATGTTTCTCTCTGTAACAATGTTCTGGTTATGCCACTTTAAAGTTGACTCGTCAGGAGATTAGATTTCCCTGCCAGCTTCTGTTTTGAAAGTAGAGCCCCCTTTGTTCCTATTCTGCATTCCCATCATTACAGATTAGTGTTCAAACTCCAGTCTATATGTGGAAAGTCAATTCAGCCAAACCTACAAGAATTGCTAGAATGGCGAGATCTAGTTGAATGTATTTATGTATGTTCCCCATAGTGCTTTGCCCAGTCGGTAAGGATTTTAAAATTCCAGAAGACGTGTTCTAATTCCACATGTTGTGTGTTAAATGTCACTATCCGACAGTTTTTTCATGCTCGAGGTATTTCTTCTACTTTACTAGTTTCATTAGATTATTTGACATGTGTTATTTAAATGATCACTGATACTTTGTGCAATTATAAATGTTGAAGATTAAAGAACATAGTTCCTAATTTGTCGTTTGCTATTAATGTACTGAAACCTGCCACCTTCTGTCTTCCTCCGTCAGGATGATCTGGGAGAGCCCCAGGAGACTGGATGATAGGAAAGAGTACCTCTTTTTGCTGCTTCTCCCAGAAAGGCATATATTCTTTGTGAAAATGAATCAGGAGATCCACGCAGAACCTCAGCTCTCTAGTCAGAAAGCTCGAGTTTCCTTTCAGGTCAGACAGGGACCAGTGGCACGTATGGAGATTGCATCGTGATTTTCTTGCCACTGCTTTAGGGATTCACCAGCTGCATCTGCTGAAGAAGGGAATTTTATCAAAAAGTAATAATAGTTCATAGTCCAACAGTGATGACCAAAGCTTAATAATGGGTTATATGCCTCAAAAAGATAATTATTTAAGAATGAAAAGAGGGAAGGAAGGAGGGAGGGAGGGAGAGAAGGAGGAGAAAGCTACAGTACTCCATTGGCAGTGAGAACATATGGGGCAATAATAATGTCACGTTCAATCGTTGAAAACTGTAGGATGACTCAAAATGATGATCTAAAATTAATTTTTGTTTTTTTATGTGTAGGAGAAAACCAGAGCCAATATGATCACATTGAACTTGCACTGATGTAAATCAGAATTAAGAGAGAACAAATAGTGTTCATTGAGGATTTTTTCCCCCTGTGGTACTATCTGCATTATACAAAAATTCTTGAGATTTTAAGCTACCCACCCACCAAGAACATAGAACAAAACAAAACCTTCACTGATTCCATTGTGGAACATAAATGTACTCAGAGTCCTGGGCTGGAAGAAATATGTAGGTGATTTTTGTGGTGTTGATTTTGGCTTTTATTGCCTTTTTTGTTAGTCTGTCTTTTATGTTACCTGGATTTTTTAGAGGCAATAACTAATTTTTGTCTACCTGGATTTGACTTCATGACTATGTTTTCTCTATTCTGAAAATAATCATTCAGACCCTTATGTTGTTTCCAAAATATTCTCAGTATTTTTAATGTGCATTCATTTTCAAACTTCTGTCAAAGTTGTCTCATAATAGTTTTTGTTTCAGGAACTTTCAGGGGCCAGGGAGATAGCTCGGTAGAATAAGTGTTGCCTGGCAAGCTCAAGGGCCTGAGTTCAATCCCCGGTTCCACCAAAAAAAAAAAAAAAAAAGAACTATCAGACATATATAGATTAAATAGATTATAATTTTAATTATGTAGAGCATGTTGAGCACTTAAATGCAGTTCAATTAATTTTTAATTAATAAACATGTTTTCATATAAAAGCCATAAATAAGACCACTGGTGCTTCCAAACTATTCAGAATACACTTGAGTAGTAATACTTCCCTAGTCTTATCATAATTATTAAAGTTACTACCATGGGATCCTTAAATTGATACCCAGTTCAGTTCTAACACTTCTTAAAAGGTAATTGTAAAACTCGGTATCTTGAGTTCTAATAGAGTAGGTTCAGTGTCTGATATTAGGGGTGTGCTTACAAAGTGTGTTTGTCATGTGTGGCCCTCCACTGTCCCTCTGTCTGGTGCTACTGTCCCTTGAGTACAGAAGAAGACCCTCTCCTCCTACGCGACCTGCTGAGGGACCTGGTAAGGTGCATGGCACACAGAGGTCGCTTGTTAAATGCTGTTGGGTAGTGGACTGTGTAGCTTGTTTGCTTGCTTGGTTTTTGTTTTTTTGAGACAGAGTTGCTGGGTGATTTGGACTGGTCTTGACCTCATTATTAGCACAGGCTAGCTGGGAGCTCATGGCAATCTTCCTGCCCCAGTCTCCCAAGTGCTGGGGTTATAGGTATGCACCATGTGCCTGGCCTATATAGTTTAAACCATATCAATATGTATTCCCCTTGGCCCTGGGGAGATAGCTCAGTAGAATAAGCATTTGCCTGGCAAGCACAGGGTCCTGAGTTCAATCGATCCCCAGTACAGCAAAAGAAAGTCTTCCCCTTTAAAATGCTTAGACTATAAGCTTTCAGAAGTCTCATATCACTAACTCTGTGGCAGTGGCCTTTCAAGATTCATCATCTGTAGGTGGTCCAGTCCTCATCTGAGAGGGGCTTATTTTTCTGTTTTGTTTCATATCTCTAAAATTTCAAGGTGACAATTGTTGTAAGCATTAGGGAGAGCTTACTGTGTAGCAGGCAGTGCTTCTACTTTTCTCCATTGTATGTTTTGACTCATTTAATTTTCACAGGAGAGACTAAGGATATAGCTCAGTAGCTCAGTACCAGCCTGGTAGACACAAGGTCATGAATTCAATTCCGGGTACCTAAATAAATGATTAATTCATTAAGCTAAAAATCTTACAGCAGGGATCTCCTTTTTCAGGTAAGGAAACTGAGGTCTGGGTAGAAATGAAGCAGTCACACTTAGACACTGAGTAGATGTTAAGAAGCCTACATCTGCTGGCCCCTGAAGGCTGCAGGTGGCAGAGCACATTCTCACAAGTACTCACTTCCTTTTCCCTCTACCTTACCCCAGGACAGAACCCTCCCTTGGCAGGCCTCTATTTACCAGTGAAAATGTAAATTCTCTTGTTTGGGGCTTCCATTCCCCACTGGTCACTGAGATTCCACTGAAAACCTTCCTGCCTGCACAAAAAGAAATGGAAATTCAGGAACTAAAGCCCTGTTCCCAGGAATATATATTTCCACAGTCTGTGTCTGGTCCTTTCTTGAAGACAATTGTTCCAGAGCTGTTGAGGCTGGTTTTGTTTGCCAGCAGATACTTCATGAGCTTCTACTGAAAAAAAATGGGAGTTACAGGTTTTTAACTAGGTCTGTGTGGGAAAGACCAGGCTGTTTTCCTGACAGGTTGAACACTCTTCCTTCAATAAATCATTTTGATACATGATGTTTTTGTCTGATCTTTTCTTTCCTTTGGGATATTTCTGGTTTAGGCTGAAACATAAATTGTGGTTAATTGGATGATGGCTCTAAGCCTGGGTTTTGTGGGGAAACAAAGGCAAACTTCTTTGCCACAGCCCTTCCTCCACTCGGCTTTTCTAAAACTGGGGCTGTCTCCATATTTGTAGTTAGGCGGAGACTTAGCACACCACCCCCTTGATTTGGAAGTAGATGCTTGGCAGTCTCTACCTCTGGGGTTGCTGAACAGTGCTCACAGTCTGAGTTGCCAAATTAATGCTGATCCTGAAAGCTTTGAGAAAGGATTCCAGTGACCTTTGAGGGGTTTTCAAATTTGACAAGTGCTCTGTTTTTCTGATTCCTCTTTGGCCTGTCCACTGTGAGTGTTATGGTTGGCCATCCTAGTTTCCTCTTAATAGGGTGTGGGTCTTAGTTATGTTCACAGAATAATGTTCCATAAACCTCCAGGCCAGAACCCTCGTGGGTAGTCACATTCACCAGGTCCCACCTGCACTTGCAGAAGGATCACTGGGATGATACACAGCTGTGCACTGGGTGGGGGACAGGTGAGGTCACATCTAGATTGCATTTGATGATATTTCAGTTTTAATCTCAGGCCAAAACCAGACAGCTAGACATGCATAGCTGAGTGTCAGTTTCAGAGACTACCTGAAGTTTCCCACCAGTGCTGCAGGTCACATCAAATACCACATGTGATAGTCTAAGAAGTAAAATGTGCTCATTTAAAAATTAAGGGGCTGGGGAGATGTCGGTGGAATAAGGGCTTCCCTTGCAAGTGCAAGGGCTTGAATTCAGTCCCCGGTTATGAAAAAAAAAAAATTAAAATTAAGATCTTTTAGATCTTTTGCAGATGACAGTGAAGGCCAGAGATGGGGGAAGGATAGAAAATTTAGATATGTTAAACCCATGCACCTACACTCTAAGATGCATGTAAATATTATGTACTGCAAACATGAACTAAAAAATTAGGGGAAGAGAAAAAGATCTTTCAGCAGGCCTGGAGAACAGGTGTTGGCATAATCAGTTCCCAGGACTGTGAAGGGAAGTGAGCCTGGTCAGAAAGGGAGCTGAAGAGCTCTTGGGACCTTCTACAGCCAGGGCTTGGGGAACAGCCCCTCGGGGGACTGAGGAATCCTGGCTGGTGGTGACACTGCTGTTTCCAGCTATCTGGAGCATAAATTCTTTGAGAGTAAAACAAACTGCAGTGTTCTGAGAAAGATGGTGCCATAAGATGCCAGAACAGAAGTTTAAACAAATTATTTATTAAAGAGGCTGAGCAAAGATAGTCACTTAGATATCTGGTGTTGATAGAAAGCTGGTGTTAGAAACTTTACAAACACATTCATCATCTGGTATGTTTCAGATGGCCCCTGTGCAAAAAAAAAAAAAGGCTGGTAGAAAAGTTAATTGTAAGAAACTCTTTATAAAGGGCATAGTTATTGTGGAAAATTCCTCTGTGTGTGTGTGTGTGTGTGTGTGTGTGTGTTTAGAAACATGAGAGTCATACTATTTTGTAGCCAACTTAAAAAAAAAAAAAACTGAAGTGTAAGTCCTAATGTCAAATTTATCCATTTTAAGTGTACAATGAATAATTTTTTTAGTAAATTTTCAGAATCGTGCAAGTATTGCCACCATCTAGTCTTGGCACATTTCCGTCTTGCAGCCAGCTTCTTTCACTTCATATCCTATGAATATTTTTCTGCATCAACAAACTTTCATGGCTTCGTGATGTCCCATAATGTGGATGATTCCCATTGGTACTCATGCTGGGCCAAAGAGGCAATATTTTTAAATTTTTTATCTATATTGCCAAATCTGCCTTCCAGAAAGATGGCACAGTTTCCTTCCCAGCAGCAATACGTGACTGTTCTTATGTCTTCATATCCTTAATATTGAGTCATTAGAGGCTAGGGACATGGCTCAGTAAAATAAGCGCTGCCCTGGCAAGTGCAAGGGCCTAAATTCAAAGTTCCGCAAAAAAAAAAAAAAAAAAAAAAAAACCGTAAGGGGAAAAGCTCAATGGAATAAGTGCTTCCCTGGCAAGCGCGAAGGTCTGAGTTCAATCCCCGGTTCCACCAAGAAAAAAAAATATATTGAGTCATTAGTTTTTTGTTTTTTGCCAATCTGATAACAGAAATATTTGGTTTTTTTAAACATACAAAAAAAAAAAAATCACCTAGGATCAATATCTTTCATATATCAGCTTGTTCTGTTTCTTTGAGGGGATTTCCTATTTTTCTTTTTAAATGTTAATTTTGTTTAACCCCTTTAAAAATCCTCAGTCACATACTTACATATGAATTGCCATATCTTCTAAAATTGTCTTTTAGCTATATAATTTTTTTTTAAATTCTACCCACTGGAGGGCCTGTGGGTTAGCTCAGTTGTTAAGCACCTGTTTATGCAAATGCGGTCAGGCCCAGCTCCAACATACCTTACCAGACCTGCCCTTAAAGCAGCCTGATCCAGAAAAAAAAAAAAACTTCAAAAATTTTATCCATGGATTGTACAAATGTGTATCTGTTGTATGTATTGGAAAATTTTGTATTTACACACAGAATTAAAGCTTTTTCCACACTAGGGATTAAGTGGCCAAAAGAATAATGCAATTCCCTGGAAATGTGGAATTTGCATTGCCCCGTGTCTTGACTTTTCTACTTTCTGAATACTTACTCAGAGCCTTACTTTCTAAAGTAGAACTGTTGGAATTCAAAAGAGCTGGCACATGAATATTTTTAGCAAACCTATAACATGCAGGCTATAAAATGTATGGATTCATTAACAAAAGTGAACATTCACTCAAAAAATAATTATTAGAAAAAAAATAGTTATTAGGCATCTACATGTCAAGTGCAATTGCTGGTATTAGAGATTCAGTGCCAAACACGGTAGATCCTACTATACAAAAGCAGTTTATTTTATAACTTTTTTTTTTTTTTTGCGAGGTACCAGGGATTGAACTCAGGACTTTGCACTTGCCAGGCAAGTACTTAGGCCACTGAGCTATCTTCCTCGTCCCTAAGAATAGTTTATTTGATTTTTTATTTTATTTTAATTTCATTTTATTTTTTTGGCTGAACCAGGGATTGAACTCAGGCCCTTGCACTTGCCAGGGAAGCATTTATTCTACTGAGCCATCTCCCTGACCAAAAATACCTTATTTTAAATTAAAGTAATTTTACCATCTAGGCAATCCAATTTTGTCAAATATGTTGTCACCCTAACAACTTTTTATTTGTCTTTTTTAAACAAATGGTGATCAACTTCCTACTATGTGAAACTAAGCAGTTAAAATACCCTTCACTTACTATAATCTCTTCTTGCATGGACTGAGGGGAAATGTTTTTTAAAAGATAACATGGGAAAGAATCTTATCAACTCCTTAGGCATCTTTCAGTACAATAAAGTCCTTTTAATACTATCTCAGGAATTTTGGAATGCAGAAGTTTGTATACACTCTGTATAATTAGCCTCATTCTTTAACTTTTTCTAAGCAGGGTGGGCCATGCCTATAATCTCAGCATTTGGGAGGTCAGGTAGGAGGATTGCAAGTTCAAGACCAGCCTTGGCTACCTAATTCAATTTCAGTCTATACTACATGGCAAGACTGTATCTCAGTATAACAACAACAAAAAATAAAAAAAAAAAAAGTTTGGTAGCAAAAACATATTAAAATAAAACTCCCAAGATGAAAACGCCTGGGACCAGGGAGATAGCTCAGTAGAATAAGCACTTGCCTGGGAAGCGCAAGGGCTCAAGTTCAATACACAGTTCCATCAAAAAAAAAAAAAAAGAAAAGAAAAAGAAAAAGAAAACTCCTACATGTCCCTTAAAAGGGGGCTGATCATTTTTATCTTCAGTCCGTTTTATGTGGAAAAGATATGACAAACAGCAGAGCAAGAGACATCTAAAAATCTGAGCTAAAGCTCCCTGAGCAGTGAGGAGCTTCATCATCCCTCTACCTCCCCAGCAACTTCTGGGTGCAATAATCCCTGCTCTATCCACATTCATGCCAGAAGAAACACAGAAGTGAAAGTTATATGCTTACTTTAAAAACAGTTGGGAGATTGGGTGTGGTGGGGCGTGCCTGTAATCCCAGCTCTTGGGAGGCTGTAAACAGGCCCAATCTACAAGTCCGATCTAGCAGTGAGACCCTGAACACCCTGTAGATCCTTCCCTAAAATACAAAAAAAAAAATATATATATATATATATATATTGTCCTACATATTGTGATGCCAACTACTAATTTACTGTCACAGCCTCAGGACCACCAAGCCAAGGGAGGGAAGCCAGGTTTTAGGTGCAGTATAGGAGGTGGACAGGAGAATGGGAAAGAAAAGGTAGTCACAATGGGGAGCACAGAAGTACTGGGCGTTCTCAGAAGAATGCGGCAAATGAAAAGGGAACCACTTCTGCCCCCCAAAGGCAAAATCTTCGCAACACACTACAATTAATAAAATGTCCTGAGGGTGACATGTCTTTATTTTCAGCAAATGATTTTATTTCACCCAATTATTTTCTGGCAATGTAATTCAAGAGTAGAGGACTATATGTTGCTTTACAGCAACATGTTGGCTGCAACATCTATTTTGGACAGAGATGGCCACCAGGATTATTATGTTTCACATTCTCAGGTTATTTCTTTCAAAAATGACTGGATAGAACCAGCTTTAGGCTGTTGCACATAGTGAATTCCTTGCTGCTGTTGGGTGCCAGGCACTCAGTTTGCAGCTATGGCTGCTGCCTGCTACTAAGATCTGAACAAATTGCCCCACTGGCCAGCTTATCTTAGGGTGGTATGACTAAAATAGATGCCACTTGGATAAACCTTCACAAGACCCTGGAATGAAGGAAGTTAAGAAGTGATCTAGCCCCCTCTTGCTCTGCTCCCCATTTCTGTGAGGTCTGCAGGAACTAAAACATTCCTGCCCCAGCATAAAAAGCAGGACATGTCACAGGTGCTACACACAAAAGTCCTAAGATTTTGCTTTTTATACACTTTATTGGGTCACCCGGGAGGGGCTGGAGAGGTGAAAGAGGAAAGTGCCAAAATGCTGGTTCAGTAGGGGTGGTTCAGGGCATGCTCCATGATGGTCAGAAGTGCCAGCCATGTCTCCTGAGCTGTGGGGATTATCTGCGAGGCTGGCAGCAGGAAGCCATAGCGCCCCGTGTCCCGGAGCTCAAAAGTGTAGGAGTACTTGATGCCCTGGTCATAGGTCCAGTCCACAGTGCTTCCACTGGCTTGGTCTAGGACAGGAGTGAAAACAGGAGAGCAAAGGTGGGGTTGAGCCCTGTGCAAATATCTGCAGGGATCAGTTAGAGGACCAACACTCACAACCTTGGGCAATGTCAAGCAGAGTGTGTCTACCAAAGTCTAATCTAGATCAAGAAGCCTAGCTTCCAAGAAACTCCTACTGAATGTCAGCCCAAGAGCCCAGAAAGGAGACTAGAAGCATTGCCTTATTTCCCCAAGGGTAAAATTGGAGAAAGCTTGGGGAAGCCTGTCAAAGTCACCTCAGTGACACCTCTAACTTACCAGAATTTCCTGTTTCCCTGATAAGATTTAATGGGGTGCAGGGAAGTGATCTGGTCTGCAGGGGAAAGTGTAAAAATTCCAAGCCATAATAAAATCCCTGTCTTTCTTCCAGGAAGAAACTTTCCCAGGCTTGCAGTAAACAAGATATAACAGAGCCAAAAGTGTTTTCAAATTGAGTTGGGGACAAGGAGGTGGCTGCATGTTAGAATTTGAGTGTGGAAAAAGAAAGTTTGAATAGGGGTTGAAACAGCTTGTAAAGAAGGCCTAGGACCCCGAATATTGGCATTTCGGGGTAAGGTTGGGACCTCATCCCCTAAAACCTGGGCACATTGGTCACCAAGTAAAAATGCAGGGGTCCTCCTCTGCTCACTGTGCCTGCTCCTCCTTCCCCACTCCAAGGCAACCAGCCTCTTTTTCTGGCTATTCCCCAAACACCCCAAGTCAGATCCTCACTGCTGCCTTTGTTTTAGAAAGTTCCTTAGCCTGGGGCTCCCTTCCCCAGCTAGATAGCCTCTTGGCTCCCTCTTCAACCTTGGCCCAAATTCCCTTCTATCCTTGAGGCTGCCCTCCAATCTCCTGCCCTACTCTGAATTTAACCTCCATCCAGGGCCAGCTGGTTCCCCTTGCTCTGGTCTGGTGTGAACTTTTTCCCCAGCATTTCTCACCTAACATAGTCTGCCATTTTCGTAAGCTCAATGTCAGCCTCACTCCCTAGGGTGCAGTTTCCTAATCTTTGCTTATTTCATTTACAGCTGTATCCCAGGCGCACAGACCGGATGCGCAATAAACATTTGTTGATGAATTCCAGCATGATGTAGTAATGCTGTTCCCAGGGGTATCGCACGTACAGTATAGCTAAGTGGGGGAGAAGCTGAGTACAGTATATTGCCTAGCTAAAGAGCCTTGAGAAGTGCTTGTTTGGCCATCTACAAGTCCTAGCAGGACTTGTCACATTCTCTGTGTGTGGGGCTCAACTTGACCCCAAGTTAAAAAAATAACAATATTCAGAAAACCCACAAGTTTGTTAGACAGAAAGTGTCAAAAAGGGGCAGAGTTCATGTCAAGAAAAAGCCACTGCCCACCCCTCCAAATGGCCAAGCCAGCAGACCCACACTTATGCCACCAGGTCTGGCACCCCTGGTGACTTCCCTCCTGAGGCAGGAAGAGCCAGCCAGTGCTACCAGGAAGACCACGTGGCTACTTACAAATTGTTTTGATGATGCTGCCATACTCAAACTTGGTCCCATACAGAGAGGCAAGGGCTGTCACAGCTGACTTGGCCAGCTGATCCTGGAGAAAACATCAAGCAAGAGTAGCCTGAGCTGTCAGGGTGGTCCAGAGGCAGGTCCCTATGGATGTGTTCCCTATCCCTGCCGGCATGGAGCCCACATGACTACAGGTCATGCCTGGGGCACACACAGTGCCATGACAGTGTTCTGTCCCTATGGGATGACTGGGTGGCATTTGGTGTCCCTTTAGTCATACCACACAGCTCCAAATATAGTACCACAAATTCAGAATCTAGCGCAGCTCTTTGTTCTGTCATGCAACAGCAGTGACTCTGTGCCTTAGCTCCCCACTTCTAAAAACGTGTGGTGAGTTTACCCAGCCAATCAAGGGGTCAAGGGAGGAAGGACACACTGGGCACACACAGGCTCTTAGCCCTCAAGCAGCTCTGATGAGTAAAATCCCAGGGCAGGAGCCAGCACCCACCAGCTCTTCCTTGTCAGGGGCAGCTTCACTTTTGTACCCATAGGGGTAGAGAAGGAGCTGAGAGTAGCTGTGGATGGAGATGAAGGCCTTGATGTTCCCATGGCTCTGCACAAAGTCTACGATGGACTTGACCTCTGACTCGGAGTTGGCAACCTTGCCACGGTATGTTTCTGAGCAGGGGTTGCTGCTGGCTCCAGCCTCTATGGGAGTAGAGAGGGCACAGCTGACACTTTCTAACCTGCATGGTATGGCGTTCATGGTTCCCATTTCTTTGCATCGAGTGGAGGGGAGGTAGAGCACCAGAAGCCCCATCCCCAGATGAAGGAAAGGCCCGGGGCCTCTTACAACCTCTCATAACTGGGCCTCCCTTCTCAGCTAGGTTTGGACAGAGATGAGATGGGTCCTTACAGTGCTGTGACAAAGGAGGAACAAGCTGAGACGAAGCCCGAAAAGCCTAGCATAGGCATTCGGACACTAGTTCCACCGAGCCAAGGAACCTGCTTTATACAGAGCGGGGCTCAGATCTCCAGATGCTGCCGCAGCTCTGAAAGCCTCAGAAGCAGAACTGTCTCCTCTTCCCCTCCCCGCCAATGCTGGGGCAAAAGTGAGTAAAAAGCTATTCTGAATTGCCCCATCCTTGCCCCCAAAGTCACACTGGGCCTTACTCCCAAAGCCTGCATCCCAGTTCCTGTTGGGGTCCACCCCAATACACGAGGAGCCTGCTCTCTTGGATCGAGTCTTGCGCCACATGCGATTCTGCAGAAGAAAAGGTATCAGGCAGCTAATGGCACATGTACAGCATCAGATGTAGTCTTCACTGTAAAAACAGAAGTAGGGCCAGAAGTAGATCTCAAGAACCAAGAACCCCTTTGAGACAGTTTGCAGTGGCTGAGGACATTTTTGGTTGTCTCCACTATCCACTAGCATCTAATAGGTAGTACGTGATTCTGCTAAACACTGAGCAGGCACAGGAAGCCCCCACAACAAAGAGTCAACTCTATAAAATGTTTCTAGTGCCCAGCTTCACGCACTTCCTGGGTCAGGAAGACAGCTGTTTGCCCCTCCCTTGACCTTGGACACATCCTGTTTTTCCCGAAGACAAAAGGGCTATCTAGACCTTGCTATGGGTGTAGGCGAAACCATCAGGGTTGGTGACAATCTCCAGGAAGATGTCCATATTGTCAAGAATGGCAGTGACAGATGCGTCCTGGCCATAGTCTTCAGTGATCTGGAAGGGGAAGAGAGGGGAGAGGGCAGACTGGGCAACCAGGAGTCTGCCATGCTACAGCAAGGGATCCTGCTGTGGTCAACTGCTTCTGGAAGGGAAAGGGGAAACCCGAGCCTCTGGGAGCCTTGTGCCCCAGTGCCCCACCACATGAGAGTGTTCCTCACCTTCCCAGCCTTACCTTCTTGGCAAACCAGACCCCACTGGCCTGGGTAACCCATTCCCGGGAATGGATTCCTGTATCGATCCAGATAGCTGGACGGTTGTTCCCTCCTGTGCTGAACTGGAGAAGAGATAGGGAAATGGGCAACTTCACAGGTAGACCCTCATCTCACCCTCTGAAGGGAGCCCGCCCAGGCCAGGGGCCAGCTGCTCTGACAGCTTCAGGTTGAGCCTGTGTTTGTGGAGCCATCCCTGGACATGGGATGGCCAGGGGCTGCGCCTGGACCCCATAAAGCTTGGCCTCTGGCGCTCATCTCCCACTTGGGGTAAATACGACTCAGTCTGACTTCCATATTCCTGCCCTGCTCACTTTTCTGCACCAACAAAATGTTACACCGGGTGCTACCCAGGATACCTCTTGTTGTTTGACTTGGTTAAAAGAACTTGGGTCCCATAAGAGTTTAAATCATGTGTGCACATACCTAGGCCAGTGTGGAGATTTAGACCTTCAAAAACAGCACAGCCTGCATAGCTGTGATCTCCAAGACTGTGGATTCTGTATGTGGGTGTCTGGGTGTACCCAGGGTGCCCATTACCTTCAGCACATAAATGGGACGACCTTCATAAGTGTTGCCAATCTGGATCTTGCTGACAAGTTGTGGGTTCTCAGACACCAGCAGGTCTATGAAGTCATAGATCTGAAATGGGAAAGAAGGGAAGAAGGATCTTAAAGGCTTTGAGCGTCGAGATCCCTGTTTCAGCAGCTCTGTGCTGTGCTAGAGCCATCATCTAGACCATACTGGCCACCTGGAAAGGGGCAGGGGCCACCCACACCCACCCTGGGCTTGGCTCTGGCCCTCATTCTGCCAGGAGTGATGAAGAGTGTGGTGCTTGTGGGAAGTGGCCACCAAGGCTGTCCTCACCTCCTCCAGGGTGTGGTAGGTGGCATAGTTAAAGGTGTCAGTGGAGCGCACCCAGGCCCGGGCCTTGGCAGTGAGCATCTGCTCCTCTTCCTCATCCAGCAGTGACTGCACGTCCTTGATCATGATCTTGTACTTGATCCCAAGAGACTCCAGGAAGACCTTGACAGCCTGGAGACTGCGGAAGGGCACTCGGACATCGACGGGGGAGCCTGGGTGGGCAGGGCCTCGCCAGAAGTCCAGCTGGGGAAGACAGGAGCCAGTACCATCACAATGGGCTAGAGACAGCAGCCAGGACATTAAGCTGGGACAAAGCCAGCCTTAGGGCCCATGTTGGTGCCATATAATCAGGGAGGGGGCATTGGGGTTGGGGGCAGAGAAAGAAGGGGAAGCTGATGACTGGACAAAGAGCAGTGTGGTCAGGAAAACGACCAGGAAACAGCAACGAAGCTTTAAGACCGTAGCACAGAGGGAATGGGAAGCAGGCCCAGAACGCTGTCCGAGGCTCGAGGGCAGCGAGATCTGGATCCAAGGGGTTGAAGGGATTCCTAACAGGGATCCATCCTGTGGCTCCTTGCTTGTTGGAACCAAAGCTGGGTTCTGGGTAACTACAGGGAGTCTGGGAAGGGCGCAGCCAGACCAGGGGGCACCCCAGAGGCCTCCTCCCCTCTTCTGACCTGCAGATGCTCCAAGTCCTCCAGCTCCTTCACCTTCTGCATCTGTGCTTCATCAGCTACAGAGATTCGGAGCACCTGGTGCCTGGCAGCGCGGAAGAGCCTTGAACATCTGAGTACCCACCCCTGCTGCCGACACTCCCCAGATCAGGGGTAAGCTGCGGCCTGCAGCCCCAGGTGAATCCTGACTCTTCTGGGCTGGGCAAGTGGAAGCAATAGAGGTCCCAGCAGGGGGAAGTGAGGCTCTCCCCAGCTTGGAAACTTTCAGTCTTTGTTTCTGTCCCTTTAACAGTTTAGACTACAGGATTTCTCTCTCCCAAGCCATCCAGGCCTCCTCTCTCCCTTCCTAAAAATTTCTCTTTAAAGCTGAGCTTTCTCCCAGCTTTGGCCCCAGCATGGAGCCAGTGTACATGTCTGTCTGTCTCCTCCAGACACTATACAGGGGTGAATCCTCCCCATTTCCCCAAAGGCAACCCCTCCCCATTCCCACACATCCCTACCCCACAAAGTCCTCATTGCCAAAGGCAACGCCCAGCAATACAGTGAAAACCAGCAGCCCCTGCATGCTGCAGCCAGGTGGGAAGTTCAAACTGAGGCTGTGACTGAGACCTGGGGCCTTTTAAACCCAGGTCAGAGGTCTGCTGGCTGAGCCCGAGGTTGTTCTCCCCTGCACCTGGATCCTTTCCCATGGGGAGGGAGGAGGGGGAGTTCTAAGCACTGTCTCCTTCTCACCACCTCTGATAACATGGCAGGGAACAGGGCATCTGGAGAAAGAGATAAGCCAGGCCTCCACTGCTGGGCATGGTGGACAGCTGGGATAAGACCTTCCAGCTGGGGCTCTTCCTGCTGCCCAGAGCCTAAGCACCTGAACTGCACTATGGTTCTGCTTGCTGCCTGGCCAGTAGAAAAGGGTCTAAACTCCAAGAGGCTACACCAGCTGGTGCCTTGTGTGAGATGTCACTCTCTTCCACGTTCTGAACAGTAGCCCTCCTCTTCCTGGGATAGAGCAAGCTGGTACCTGTTGAGCCCATGCAGCCCCATGGCCACTTGGCTCCTTCCTAGCCTGCTTTTGTCTAGCCTATCTTTTTTTTTTTTTTTTTCAGAACTGGGGATTGAACTCAGGCCCTTGCGCTTGCCAGGGAAGGGCTTACTCCACTGAGCCATCTCTTCGGCCCCCTGCGCAAAGAACATCCTCCTCTCCAGTCCAGACCACTGAAGACGACTTCCCAGGTCCACTCCTGCAGGCCACAGGTACCTCATGGGACTCAGGCCACAGCAGCAGCAGAAGCTGGGAAGGAACTCACCTCTCACCAGCCCCACACTCCACCCTCACCCTGGGATCGAGGGTGCCGTTGGTGGGACTGGAACCAAGAATCGTCTGAATGGAAGGACCGTAAGAACCAAGGCTGGACTCATTTAGGGAGAGCAAAGTGCCCAGCAGCAACAGGATCCCCTGAGAGCAAGTCCTGCTCTGGTACAGACTTCTTTAGAGACATGTAACCCAAATCCAAGGGTTTCCCGGGGCTCCTTGCACCACCTAGGTACTCTGCTCTGAGTCCTGTGACAATCCAGATGGCCTTTTCTGGTATCCATCTGTCTCCCCTCTACCTAGCCTGCCTTCATATACCAAACACAGTGACTCCATAATATATGCCCACAATACTTTCTTGAGCTTAACTCCAGAGAGACACCAAGCCCAGAATCCCTGCTTGTCAGAGGTGACAACTTTCCTCTGCACCTGGCTGCCTATGCTCCGCGCCCTGAACGGGGCTCATAGTCTCCAGGCTTCTGCGGCTGGCCCTTTCTCTTGCTTGCTTCTCAGCAAGCTCGGTCCTTTCTTCCTTCAACTGGCCCATCCATTGAGCTCCACACTGCCATGACAGCCACACAGGCAGTCCTGAACTCAGGGAGCTCACAATCTAGGACAGAAGAACAAGCCGGTCTATTGGTTCTCCCCCAGGTGACCAAGGGCCCGCATCAACACAAGCTTAAATGCACAAGGGACTTGGGGCCGCTCTCCACCACAGGAGACCCACACAACACACTGCCTGGGATGTGCTCAATGGGTTAGGGTAAATTTGATTGGCCTTGGGATCCCCCTAAAGGCTGGATTGGTCACACATTTGGGTGGGTTACAACCCTGGTGTTTGTGCCTGGTCCTTTGTCCCTTCCTCTCTGGTGCTGTCTCCCTGCTTTGCTTCTGGTCACTGTGACCTTTGTTCCACCATGATGTTTCTGGCTTGGAGCCAACTAACCATGGATTGAGTCTGCTTGAACTTAACCAAATTAAAGCTTTTTTCCTTTAAATTACAGGTGTCTTGGGGCTAGAGAGATAGCTCAGTAGAATAAGGGCTTGCATGGCAAGTGCAAGGGCCTGAATTCAATCCCAGTTCCCTCCCAATAAATAAATAAATTAATTAATTAATTACAGGTGTCTTGTCCCAGCCATGGGAAAGCTGACTCAAACATGGCACAAAAGTGATTACTGGGGCTTCGAAGTCACCTTCTAGGCATGAATGGTGGCTCCCAGGAAGGCTTTGCCTCTCCTCTACGCAGTGCCCAGCACCTCTCAGTGCCCTGCAGATCTTTGAGGGTTTCTCCTCCTGCCTGGCAGGAATGAAGACCTAGAAAGCCATTCAGCAGTTAGTGTTAGGAAAACAAAATTTCTTTTTCCATTCCCAGATATAAAGCTGTCTTATGATTTTTAATCTCCTTCTCACACACTTCACATGTGGGGGGATGTCAGCTCATTCCTGGACCATCTGTGAACTTCTTCCAGAAAAGACAAATCCTTCACCAAAAAGAGAGGCCTGGAAAAGGGCACAACTCATCAAGAGAGGCTTGTTCTGCCTCCAGCCTGCTATCAAAGATGTTCAAATGTCATGAGATGTATTTTCTGTGAGATTAGAAAAGACGAATTCAATGCTGCAAGCAGAAACTAGGGCTGGCCCCGGCTGGAAGTTGGTGCCCAGTAGCAATGGACTTGGGCCCTTGAGCCCATGGACCCCATCAGAGCACTCTAGGAAGCTGAAATTTGCCTCTTAGTGAAAGCCTAATTCTACAGTGTAGCCAGAGCTGCCTGTCCATCTTACAGGACTGTTTTGTATTGGTCCCAAGCAAGGGTGAAAACGGAGGCCACTAGGCTGAAAGCTAGGAACACAATGCCTGGGAGCTGGAACAGGAAACCACCCGGCTGGGATCCAGACTCCAGTTGGAGGCCAGCCTGTTGCTCCCACATTATCTCCCTTGGCAAGGGTCTCAGGTTGTGCATGATACCATCATGTTGGGGAGTCTGTGAGGATTTGGGGCAGCCAAGTAGGGGACAGATCTCATTTTTCTTGCCTACAATCCTCTTCTGTAACATTTTCTTTTAGGGGATCCCCCTTACCTGCTCTGAGGCCACGTGATTCAAGAGCAAACAAATTCCATTTTTTTCTTCAAACATTTTCAAGTTGGTTTTCTGCTTCATGTGATGGGGGAGCACACACCTACCTAGTTAGTGGCTCCTGGTGGCCTCCTGCTCTCTAGGACAGCATGCTGGTCCAGACTGCCCTGCTTTCAAGCATGCAAAACATATAACAGGCAGTGAGCACACACTGGCTCCTCTGATGGGCTGCTCCATGCCTGGGCCTTCTTGTTTTTCTAAAGCAAATGTTGAAGTTTTAATTTAACGTTGTTAGGTAAAGTCATTTTCTCTCTGGCCCTTTCTCTCAGTGCAATGGTCAGGGGAGACGGAGGAGGCTGGAAGAAGCAGGCAGAACCTCACCAGACTCCTAGAGGGCCACCTTCAGCTGTCGCCCTGGACGCAGCTCAGCCACCTCACACAGGACACTCACTCCACTCTGCCTGGCCACCTTGTTTTCTTAAGGAAAGCAGTAACTGCGGTGCATTTACTGTGGCTCTTTATGGCTTTCCATATGTGTAATCGCTTTTTCTCTCTTCTGTTTTTCCAACTATTTTTTCTTTTCAATAAATGCTCATAAATTTTACTGGTGAAAAGGACCAAAAAAAAAAAAAGAATCTAAAAAGAGCAGTTTGTTGGAAAGATAGTGGGGAGGGAATATGCAAAGCAGAATACAGAAAAAAAAAAAAAAGCTCTGCATTATGTACTTAACAGGGAAAAATGACATTTCAAGTTTTAGGAAAAAAGAGAAGATTCCTCTAATTTCCCTGACACTTGCCTGATGCTCGACTCAAACCCCAACCAGCCTCTCCTGCGCCTGGCTGAGGAGACCTGGTAGAGGCCCCTCTGAGGCCGGTGAGAGCAGCAGCCAGCTGGCACTAGATGCAGTGACCTCTGGCTTCCGTGTTCTCAGCTGGCAGGCCAGATGGGCTTCATGTAAGTCTCAGGATCTGGAGGACCCAGGGGGTTGAACTCAAACATCTGGAAAGTTCTGTGGCCTTATGATTAACTAAAGCAAGAAACTGACCCTGAGGCCCCTTCAGATTATGGTCCCCGCCCTTCGGAGAAGCAGCCGTAGACTCTGTGGCTGCCTTCCCAACTCCGGTCTTCCCTGTCTCCTTATCCACATAACTCTGCTTTGAGGCACTAGTGTGCCTCAGAGTTGCTGCAGAACAATTTCCCAGCCTCCCTTGCGACTCGATGTGTGTACACAATGCAATTCCAAACAACAAAATATAAATTTAAGCTAAGTGTGGTAGCGCATACCTGTCATCCCAGCCCTGTGGGAGGCTGAGGCAGAAGGATCACCAGTCCAAGCCCAATCTGGGTAACTTAATGTCTTAGCAAGACCCTGTTTCAAAGTTTGAACATTTATTTTATTTTTTTGTACCAGTGATCAAACTCAGGACCTCGTGCTTGCCAGGCTGTTTATGCTGCTTGCTTATGCTGCTGAGTTATCACCCTGACAAAAGTTTGAAATTTTATTTATTTATTTATTTATTTTTGGCAGAACTGGGGAATTGAACTCAGGCCCTTGCACTTGCCAGAGAAGCGCTTATTCCACTGAAAATTTAAATAAAGGCTGAGAATATAGGGATATAGTGAGGAGGCCCTAGATTCAATCTTCAGTACAGGAAAAAACTTAAGTCCATGAGCTGGATAACTTAGCTGGCTCATGTTTTTGTCTCTTACTCTTCTTGACGGACTAGAGTTCAATCATAAAATGGAAAAAGAGTAGAAGGTTTGCAAGTAGAAGGTCAAAATAACCGGGCAACATTATAACGACCTTTAAAAGGTCAACCACCATCAAAGGCGGGCCTACAAGAAAATAATAGATGTAAACATTTTCTATCACCTAGTGACACTGCAGTCGCCACAAAGTCATTATAGTACAATGTACTATTCACACTTGTGGTGGTGCTGGTGTAAACAAATCTGTTGCACTGCTAGTTATATAAACATACAGCCCAGGAAATTATGTATGGTATAGAGTATGCGATAGTGATAGTAAATTACTATGTTATTGATATCTGTTTGCCACACTAAACTTCTCAATATTATTTTCGAATGCAATACTTCTACTCCTTAAGGAGATGTTTACCGTGGAACGTCGTGCTGTTATGCCAGAAGCAGCTTCACACGCCTGTGTTCACAGTGTCTCTGGATTGCATCATTTTCTCTGCTCTGTAACCCTGTGCCCTTTGGCCCCACCCTCTCTCAGCCTGGGCCACCTCAGGACAAATTAGGACACAGCTGTAGTCAGAACTCATAGACGTGAGAGGAGGCAAAGGAACGAGCCCCATAACACATTTGGAGACAACTTGGCACGCAGCAAGCGCTAGGGAAGACCTGAGTCTGCCAACATTAGGAAGTCCACCCGAACCCAGTACTCCTACCCCTGGGCCAGTGCTTCTCCACTTTGACCTGAGAGTCACCTACCCCTAACCCTACTGAAGATTCTGGTTCATTGTGGGGCTGGAATGCAAAATCTGTCCTATGAGCAAGTCTCTGTGGACATACTGCAGATTGCCCATACAGCACGCTTCGGATAGATTGGTGTTAGACAAACTCGAGCATAGATCTCACTCAATTTCTACCTGTGTGGTTTTGTACAGCTTTTGAAATGTCTTAAGATCCTGCTTTTTTAAATCTGAAAAATAAACCTATTAATATTGGTAATACCCTCCAATGAAAGTAAAATAAAAATACTTGTGTAGAGGGCATAAAGGTCAAAATCAGACCCCAGTGTGCAAAGCTATAGCTCGCCTTATTTATCTATAACTTATATTAACACAGCCCATGACCTTGTATTTCCACTAAGAGCAAAAAACTTTCAGGCTGGAAATCCTAGCACAGCTCACTCTGATGACTTCTAGTTTTTGGTTTTTTTTTTTAAAATCTTTTGTGGGAATTTTATTTATTTATTTTTTAGTTTTGGCAGAACCAGGGATTGAACTCAGGCACTTGCACTTGCCAGAGGAGCATTTATTCCACTGAGCCATCTCCCTGGCCCTTGTGGGAAATTTTAACCAGAATGGGAATTCTGCCAATGTGCCAGGTTCTCCAGGGCTTGTGCAAGCACAGCTGGTCCTACACATTCACAGGTCCAGTGGATGTCCACAGTGCCACCAAAGTGCTGGCTGTGTGGCCCCAGGGCTTGGCCTCTACTTGAGTCTCCTCACCTGCCAAGTCCCTTGTGTCTTTGCTCAGAGCTCTCAGCAGCTGCCCTGCTGGCTGTGCCTGGCCGGATGGCTGACTTGAGCATGTGGTGAGTCTCTTTCTTCAGCCATTTAATTTGCTGTAAGGGTACCAAAGTGGCTATGCTCCTTGCCTGGGGTTTGATCACCCCAGACCACTTCCTCCCACCATAGCCCAACAGTTTCTCCTTACAGGCTGAATGGAAATACAGCACCCCTCTAGCTCTTTTATGTTTAATTAATTTTATTGGTACACTCTAGACATGCATAATGATCACATTCATCAAAAGGAATTTGTACCTGTTCATGATCTCTCTTGATTCTTCTTTTTTCCCAACTCCCTCCCCACCTTCAACTACTCTTCTCCTTATTTACAAAAGCTTTGTTTCCATCTGTTCTCTTTTTTAAAATCTTTTCCTTCCTTCCTTTCTCCTCCTCCCTCCCTTGTTCCCCTTCCCATTTGAATGTTCTCCCTATTTCCCAACATCTATTATGCATTTTGGTCTTTATTTACTGTTTTTGTTTCTCACACCAGAGAAACAATGTGATATTTAAACACATGTGTCTGATTTATTTCACTTAAGAGTATGGTCTTAGGGGTTCGAGAGATGGCTCAGTGGAATAAGCACTTCCCTGGCAAGCGCAAGGGCCTGAGTTTAATCCCTGGATCTAAAAAAAAAAAAAAAAAAAGAGTGTGGTCTTAAGGTACACCCATTTGCCTAGAAAAGTCCCAAGATTGTCCTTCTTTATGGCAGAGTAGTACTTTGTTGTATTTTATTTATTTATTTATTTTGGCAGAACTGGGGATTGAACTCAGATCCTTGCATTTGCCAGGGAAGCACTTATCCTACCGAGCCACCTCCCTGGTCCTTTTCATTGTATTTTAAAAAGTCTTCTTTATCCATTCAACTGTTCATATGCTTTTGGCTGTTTCCAAGATTTGGCTATCACAAATGATGCTGCTATGAACATGGATGTGCATATGTTGCTGTGGTACGATGCTTTTAACTCTTCAGAAAAATGCCAAGAAGGGAGAAAACCTTTAGTTTTAGTTTCTTGAAGAAAAGAATACATAAGGGCTGGGGAGATGGCTTAATGGAATCAGCGCTTCCCTGGCAAGCATAAAGGCCTGAGTTCAATCCCCGGTACTGCCAAAATAATAATAATAATAATAATAATAATAATAAGAAGAAGAAGAAGAAGAAGAAGAAGAAGAAGAAGAAGGAGAAGAAGAAGAAAAGAATACATAAAGAAAGAGCTGGTGAGATAGCTCAGCAAACTAAGTGCCTGCTTAGGCAAGCACTGGGGCTTGATCCCCGACACCACATCACCGACACACGTGGGGCTGGCCAAGGGGGCTGGGCGTGGTTTAGTTTCTTTCGCTGGTTTCCACAGCCACTGTACCAGGCCGCTCTCCCGCCGACAGTGGAGAGGAGTGCCTCACATCCCGCTGGCGTTTGTTATTGATTCATTTCTTGAGGGCAGCCATTCTTTCTGGAGATGCGATCTCAGCCTTAACTTACATCTTTTAAATGACCAGTAATGATGTACATTTTTTTCATATACTTATTTGTCATTTGTACTTTTTAATCTGAGAAGTGTATATTCATTTCAGATGCCCATTTTTGAATTGGTTCTTTAAATTTGGGGGTTTGGTTTTTTTTTGCATTCTTTATATATCCTTTTTATAAAAAATGTATTTGGTACAAGGTCTCACTACATAGCCCAGACTCGTAGTGATCTTCCTGCTTTCAGCCTCCCCAGCACTGGGATTACAGGGGTGCACCACCACGCCCAGTCTCCACGGCCAGCTCCACGTGTGTGGGTGTGGGGGGGGATGTGGTGTCAGGGATCAAACCCCAGTCCTGTGCTTGCCTAAACAGGCACTTACTTTGCTGAGCGGTCTTACCAGCCCTTTTCTTTATATATTCTTGATATTAGTCATTTTTCTTAGGAAAGCTGGCAAAAAAAAATTTCCCACCCAGTGGTTTGTCTCTTCACACTATTCTTTTGCTCATAGGCCTTTAACTTTTTCTTTTTTTTTTTTTTCCTGAACCAAGGATTGAACTCAGACCCTTACGCTTGCCAGGAAAGCACTTATTCTACTGAGCCATCTCCCCAGCCCCAACCCGTTAACTCTTAAAGAGACATGCCTACTTACCTATGGCCTGGCCTGAAGGGCTAGATGCTCACAAACCAGTGGCCTGTCCATATTCAGTTCTCAGATTAGTGAGGGCCTCTGAGTGGGTACCTCTGATACATGCTCCTGCCACCTCCCCATGGGAAATGAGGCATGCAGAGGTAAGGGCTGTCTGTCTGGAACTTCCTTTCTCTCAAAGGTCCAAAAATATCCTTACCAAGGATCTCCTTTAGATCAAACACTGTCCCCTGCACAGTCATGTTAAATGTCAGTACTTGGGGCCAGGGAGATAGCTCAGTAGGACAAGTGCTTGCTTGGCAAGCTCAAGTTTAATCCCTGGTTCTGCCATAAAAAAGTCAGTACTCCTGGGACAAAGTGTATTTTAATAGCTACCCAGGGCCGAGATATCTATTCTGACCTTAAGATCCCTGCAGATGGCTAGGCCTGCAGGCCCCTCATTTCCTGAAGGTAGAGAAATGGAAGAAGTGAAGAGCATCCCCACACATTTGTCAAGCTGCCTCTGGAGACGCAGAGCAACCCTCTGTTTCCTACTCAGCACTGAATCCACAATGCCAGAGGGGACAAAGCCTGTTCAAACTTGCATTTATTCTCTGTATTCTGGGCAAGGGTGTGGGAAGCGGATGCATAACCTGAATTTTAGGAGGAGCCTCAGGCCTTGGGCAGGTGGCAGATTTTTGCCTCCTCTGCCCTCGGTGGTGTTGCTAGTAGGGGTGCTTCAGAGTATGCTCCATTATGGTCCGCATCGCCACCCACGTCTCCTGGGCTGTGGGGATGATCTGTGTAGCTGGCAGCAGGAAGCCATAGCGCCCTGTGTCCCGGAGCTCAAAGGTAAAGGCATACTTGATGCCACTGTCATAGGCCCAGTCCACAGTGACTCCACTGGCCACATCTAGAAACAAAAAGCCCCCAAAAGACTCTCAAAGGCAGAAGCCAGTGGGGCCTCAGGGTACAGGGGCACAGCACTTGGAAAGCAGACCTGACAGTCAAATCCCCACTCAGCCCAGACCACATCCCACTTCCTGGCCTGGGTTTCTGTCCTGGGCCATACGCGGCCTACCCAGCCAGCATCTTCCCCACAGAAAGCCCCAGAGGCCACCAGGCTCAAGCTCTTTCCCCACGAGGAAGTCTGCAGCAAGCCAGGTGTTAGGGGCTGTACCAAGCAGATACCACCAAGGAGCAATTGCTTGGGAGCCGTTGTCCACCCTTCCCCGGAAGCTGTGACTCGGTCTACCTGTGCCCGACCCCAGGTAGACGTGGCACCTGGGGCAGCTGTCAGGGAGACTCACTCACAGAGGGTGGTGCTGATGCTGCCAAAAATGTACTTGATCCCATGCACCTTGTACAGAGCCTTGACTGCATCCTTGGCAAGACTGTACTGCAAGACAACAGCAGAGAGGGGTACATGAGGCTCACAGTGGTCCCCACTCTCCCTGAGCCCTCAGGAACCGGTGAGAAGTACAGACTTAGTCCCAGAATTTGATGGTGAGAAAAGAATATAGCACCTCTGACCTTGAACTTGATGTCAGACAAAAACAAGCTTCAGGGGCTGGGGAGATAGCTCAATAGAATAAGCACTTGCCTGGCAAGGGCCTGAGTTCAATCCCCGGTCCCGCCAAAAAGAGAAAAAAAGAAAAAAAAAAAAAAAGATCTAGGGGCCAGGGAAATGGCTCAGTGGAATAAGCACTTTCCTCCCTAGTTCTGCCAAAAATAAAGAAAGAAAGAAAAGAAAAACAAGCTTTCCATCCTCCCAAGTATGGAGTCTAGCAGTCAGACCCTCATTTCGAGAAATGAGAGCGTGAGCACCCCAGAAATGTATTAGATAGAGGTTTTCATGGGAAGAGGTCTCCTCCCCCATGCCCTAAGCCACCAACATTACCAGTTCATTTTGGTTCGAAATAGGTTCCAAAGAGTGGCCATATGGATACATGAGCATCTGAGAGTAGCTGTGGATGGAGATCAGGGCCTTGAAGTTCCCATGGCTTGTGATGAAGTCTACAATGGCAGCAACCTCTGGCTCTGACTCAGGGGAAGGCCCGTGGTAAGTCTCTGAGCAGGGGTTGCTGTTTGAACCATTTCCTGGAAGTAAAATAAAACCACTCAAAAAAACTGGGATTACCTTTTTTTGCAGACAGTCCTCATAACATACTCATGTTCCCTGGTGTTTCCCGGCCTCCTTTGTAGTTTGTGACAACTTCTGACCCATGAAAATGAGTGTGAATGATGTATCCTTTCTGGACTGAGTTTGTGAAGAGCATGAATGACTTGCACACTCTAATTAATTTGTAAGGTTGGAAGCAAAATACTTCAGATAAAAGCAGCATCCCAGGTCCCTCTGCCGCCACGAGAAGAGAGTTGACAAGGAGAGTCACCTGCCCACACTGGATTCTGCATGCATGCAAAATAAACTTTCATTATGTCAAGCCATTGCGATTTGGAAGGAGTACTTGTTACTGCTGCACACCCACGTCTCATAGATCAGAGATATACAGCCAAACTATGACCCAGTGTTACGCTTTGTGTCTAGATGTTCCTACCCCTACTAAAGCCTCAGGCACTTTTCAGAGGTGGCTGGATCTAGAATGTGTGGTGCTGGGATTAAGGGTATATGATTAGCAAATTAGTCCACTGATTGGTTTGGTATAGTTCTGGCTAGGATTAAAGCTGGGAGTGCTATACCCACCCTAGGGCAGGTAGCCTGCATACAATAGAAGGGACAGGAAGAAGCTTGTCCTTCCCTCCCTTGTTGCTTTTGCTGTCTTGTGGGTGCCATGAACTATTCTTCTCTGTGATGGCCACCTAGATGTGGAGCCACTGCATTGTGGACTGAAACCTCTATAAACTTTGAGCTAAATAAATCTCTCCCACTTTAACTTTGGGTGTCAGATATTTTGTCTTAGCAACAAGAGAAGGTAAGATACCCAGTAACTAAGTAAAGAAAGGATAGCCCAGCAAGGAATCCTCTGAGGTTGTGCTTTGGGTACATCCTGACTGGGGTTCCCTAGAAAGACAGGCCTGCCTCAAGAGCTACATTCATGGGCACTGGAGGTCTCCACCCCATTTCTACCTGCCCCTGAGCAGTGATATGTCTCGCTGACCCTCCTTGAGTTCACTGTTAAACAGTCAAACTTGATGACCAGTCAAGCTTTGCCTCAGCCATGGCCACAAGAGCTCCATGGACTTGCAGGCCAGGAAAGGATAGGTTGCATCCCCAACATTGCCTCAAGTGGCTCTGAGAACCACATGTGCAAAGTAGGCTTTGAAAGTTCTTGGGGCCTCTGTGGAGAAATAGGCAAAGAGGAAATGTGCTTCTAGTTTTTGACAAGTTTAATTTGTTCCCGTGTCCTGTTCATTTCCTTCCTCTCCCACTCTTCTTATGCTTCCAGCCTTTCTAAGGGCCATATTGAGGAAGGCTAGTAGGGTTGGACAGGATTTCTGGGCTATGGTCGCATGAGGAAGAAGTCATCAGCCAGGCCCTCTTTCCCCTCCTCCTTTCTGAAATAGCTTCACCAAAGCCCAAGTCAAAGGGTAGGGATTCCCCCAAGTTCTGAGGATACCAGAGATCCCCTTTTGCCCATGATCAGCAGACCAGCCCAGTAACCAGTTTAGATGAGGCTGGGCAATGTGGCCAACTGGTCCTCACAAGGGCAGAAGGTGGAAGGCAAGGTCTCCGGACTACTCCTGACACAGCCACTGAATCAAGGCAATGATAAAGCCATGAACAAAATCTTCCCACCTGAGTCACCAGCCCTGAGGCCAAACTGTCACCTGAGAGCCCATCGCCTTTTGGTTGGCCCTCCGTGCCTGTATGTGGGGACCCTGATTAGAAAGGGACAAGACTGCCAAGGACAAGAGGGTGAGGGGCACCCCCCCAAGCTGGTGTGGGTGTGGTTAATAGTGGCCCCCGTTGTTCTGTGGGCCCTGAGCTCCTGCACCTGCTTCCCCTGATGAATGACAAATAGCAACAGATGAGCCTAGGGAGTGGGGAGCAAGCGGAGCCAGCCAGGGAGGCTGAGAGCTTTGTCTGTGTTTGCAGCCCACGCAGGAAAGCGGTTCCCCTGCCAACAACCAGGTGGCTTTGCCCAAATATGGAGAAACACTTCAGGCCATTAGTTCTGGTTTGAGCTAAGCAGAATAAACTAATCTTCCCTTGACCAAATGGGAATTAGCTGCCTGCCTCTTTGACGTTCAGTCAAGGTCCTCTGAGCCTGCCTGTTTCACAAGTACCTGCTAATGGATTCATTAGCTATTTATTTTTCCTTCTCTAAAAATGTAATTTGTAGCAAAGGGAAATCTCTGGAAGGACATGGTAAATTATTAAAAGCAGTAATCTTTGGGTAGTGGGATTATGGGAGCTTGTTGGCCCCTCTGGGCTTTTTTTTTTTTTTTCCCCTATAATTGTTTTTTACATTGTATATATATACACGGGGATTTTTTTTCCCTGTACAGAAATCCACAAGTTATTTTCCTTGCAGAGGTCATTTGTCTTTCTCTGAGCTGGGCTAAGGATCTGTGGACACTGACTGCAGTTGGTTATGTGGGGCCACCTGGGTGCTCACTCAGCGCAAGCTTCTGGTCGTGGGGAGGTAACGATGCCTAGTGTGAAGGTCCTGCTCCTTCACAGCAGAGGTGACATACAGGCACCACCACTGTGTGGGGTGAAGGAGCCTCAATCCCAATGCTTTAAAAGGGGCCCTAGCTTTCAATGAAAACAGACCTCAAGAAGCCAAACTTTTAAAGCCATGAACATCTGGATCTAGAATGTTCACTACCATGGGTCTGACCACCAGCTATGATTCTACTTGTTGACAGTGGTGACACTGTCTCCTCTGGGACAGAAATCCTCCACCTACACAGAGTGGACACCACATCTGGAGGCCAAGGTTCATGTGTGTATTCTGGTCACTCTGTCTTGGCTGGTCCCAGCATCTCACCCGTCCAACTGTTACATTCCTTGAGTCCATGTATTGCCTCTGGGCTTTGTAGGGTGCTCAGTTTCTTCAACTAATCCCCCTGCCCGTGGAATGGTGAAGGAGAATCAGAGAAGAACATCAGGGAACTAAAGAGCAAACTCCGCTTAGCCCAGTGATGGGCTCACACAGTCATTCAGATACGCACCAGCCCACCAGTCCACAAAAGTAATTGGCCAAAAATCAAAGCCAGAGGGCCGGGGAGATGGCTCAGTGGAATAAGCGCTTCCCTGGCAAGGGCAAGGGCCTGAGTTCAATCTCCAGTTCTGCCAAAAAAAATCAAAGCCAGGCTCAAGTCAGCTCCAATGACAAGAATGAATCTGGCTCCTTCTATATTGGAACTATTACTCTGACCTTCCCATAGGGTAGATTTCATGTCAGAGTTCTCAGGGAATAAAGTTCAGGGACATTTCTTTGGGTTGTGCTCCCTTTAGGAAAGGGTGAGGGGGGCCAGGGAGATGGCTCAGTGGAATAAGTGCTTCCCTGGCAAGTGCAAGGGCCTGAGTTCAATCCCCAGTTCCCCCCGACCCCCAAAAAAGGGCAAGGGTGAGAAACATTTCAGATGCACTGTAAACTCGGGGTTTGGCATGACTGGCAAGACTACTTTGTACCTCCTGCTCAAGTTAGGGTTCAGGCCTTGTAGTTGTCCTAATTTTAGGGGCTGGGCCCTCCCTTAAAGATCCCATGAAAGCTCGTTTATGTATACATGTGACACATACATGCAGCCCCTACCGTAGCCCAGAGTCAGTCCTAGACACGTACTTGCCTTCCCTGGCAATGACACACACATTAGCTCACAGTCCTATCCCTGGCTCCTAATTTATGAGTCAGTCCAACCTGACAGTGGGAGAACCTGCCCAGGACTGCAGCTCACACACCTCCAAAGCCTGATTTCCAGTTCCTGTTGAGATCCACACCAATGCAGAAGACTCCTGGTCTGCTGGCCTTGTTCTTCCGCCACAAACGGTTCTGAGAAAGCCCAGGTCAGGGACCTAATTCACTGGGCCCACTTCCCCAGGGAATGAGAGTGCTGTCATCCTGGTTGATGAAGGGGGGCCCAGTGTGGCAGGGAGGAGCAGAGGGAAGAACCCCCAGACAAGATGGGCCTAGGCCAAGGCTTCAGATCAGATATGCTGTGGTTGAAGTCAAAGTTTAGGGAGAGGCCAGAGCACAGGCTGCCAATGGTGGCTTCCTCTGAGCAGTGGGCAGGGGTTAAAGAGAAAGAGGCCAAGTGGCAGTACTGAGCATCCCTCCTGTCCCCAGTGAAGCTCTTACTTGGACCCCCCAGAAATGACTCCAAATTCCCAAGCCTCCCATGTGTCCTCACCATACTGTGGGTGAAAGCGAACCCATCAGGGTTGGAGACAAGCTCTATGAAGATGTCCATGGCTCTCAGTATGTCTGTCAGGATGCTGTCTTTGCCATAGTCGTTGACAATCTGCAAGAAAGCTTGAGGGAGGGAGGCCCTGCTAGGATCTCCCTGGGGACACAGCAGGCCTTCTGCACAGCCAGTGGCTGCAGGAAGAGGTGTGTTGGACCATCCAGAAGCAGAGGCTTGGATTTTAAACAACTCAGAAGGCAGAGCATAAGACATGAGCTCTGTGCTACAAAGAGCAACACATGGGTCCAAGGGGCAAGAAGGGTAGAGAGCCTGAAGTTTCATTTTTCAACTGGACATGACCTTAACTATCCAAGCAGCCTCTTCCAGCCCTCATTATGGCTGCCCCTCATGCACAGGTCCCTGCTGACCTTCTCAGCAGTCCAGATGCCAGTGGCATGAGTGATCCACTCCCGGGAGTGAATCCCAGTATCAATCCAGATGGCCGGGCGTTGAGAGCCTCCAGTGCTGAACTGGGAAAAAGAACCAGAGAGGTCTGACCAGAGACATCATGGTGCTCTTGCTGGGACTTCCTGGAAGGAGCCCCCAGGTGCACTGACACTGCCTGATGGCTCCATGGGCCAGATGCACTTGGCCCAAGGGGTGGGAGTGGATACAAGTGCTACTCTCAGAGGGAAAGTGAGATCCAGTGGGAAGTGCAGAATTTCCCAGAACATCATAAGACTAGTGCTTCTTGAACATTAATGAGCGCGTGCATCCCCTTGGGATCTTACTAAATGCAGATTCTGATTCAGCCAGGAAGTCACAGGTTTTGAGCACGGGCATTTTTTACATGCACCCTCCCAAGGGACAGGATGCTCTGTACAAGGACCACACTTTGAGTAGCAAGGTCTCAGACAATACTAAAGACAGACTACGACAGCACCCTGTAGGGAGATGGCAGCAGAAAAGGGGAGGCCAAAGGCCAAGAGACACAAGGCCATGAAGCTGTTCAGGAACATCCAACTGGGCATGGTTGAGGGCTTTCAGGTTTATCTTTCCTAACTCTGATGTCAAGTGCTCTCAGGGGCACAAGGGTACCATTCAAGGCACCTGCTAAGAAGTGCTTTTTGGTGAGCTCTTCACTTCTCCATCCTGCCTCCTCTGTGCCAAGGTGCTACAGCGGCCAAGGTCATTCCAGCCCTGTGTCAGGGCGCCTGTCAAGGGCTGAGCAATTTGTTCAGAGATTCAGGCCTACTGGAGAGCTCCCCAAACCCGATGACCTCACTCATCATGAAATGAACCTTCTCTGTACCTAACTCACCCATTTAGCAGATAAAACAACAGGAGGAACACTGACTCACTCATGTTCACACCCCTGGTCCAGGGTAACAAGTGCCACTCTGTAGCTCCAACTCCTGAACAACCCTCCCACTACTTCCTGCCTGGTCACCATGTTGTCACCTGTTCATAGGACAAGGGTGGTTCCCTCAATGTCACATCTCAAAGTTCACCTAAGGACAGTAGTATACGCATTTTCCTTCTCAAATCTCCCACCCAGGAGATGGCTCAGTAGAATAAGTACTTCCCTGCGTTCAATCCCCAGTATTGAAAAAAAAAGGTACTCAAATCTCCCACCCACTACTGCCCTGGTGAGCTCAGCCTTAGACCACATGCTGTCACTGTCCTCTCCTGGCTGTCCCCAAGCTTTTACCTTCAGGACAAGAATGGATCGGTTTTCAAAGCTGTTACCAATGTGAATTTTGGAGACAATATCTGAATGTTCAGTTACAAAGTTATCAATCCAGCTGTAGATCTGAAAGAAATTAAATTCATTAGATGGTAGGAAGAGGGAGGCAGCTGAACCCCAAGATGTCTCTGAATGTTCTCCTCCTCCCCTCCACCCTCTTCATTGCTCTCCCACTCCCTTCAGAGTCTATAAGAATCAGATTAAGAATTGTGAAACTTGGAGCCGGGGATATGGCTCAGTGGAATAAGTGCTTCCCTGGCAAGTGCAAGGGTTTGAGTTCAATCCCTGGTTCCGCCAAAGAAAAAAAAAAAAAGAATTGCGAAACTTGAAGATGCCCTCAGAGCTCAGGGCAGTGAGCGCAACCCAGCAAGCGCCAGGCCCTGGCCCTGCACAAAGCAAAGCCTTTGCCTGGGAGATGAGCACAAACTGGCTTCATTCCTTGGCCCTCTCAGACTATTTGACGGATCTCACACATACCTTCCCATGTTTTTTGTAAAAAAAAATAATAAAAGATTGTTTTTAATCCCTTGTAGACTCTAAGCCACTTGAAGGCAGAGCTTGTGTTTCATTGAC